>BJBW01005842.1:0-14854 GCA_004320125.1 Scolopax mira
GGGGGTTGGACTGGATGATCTCCAGAGGTCCCTTCCAAACCCTTATCAGTTTGTGATTCTGTGATCATCACTGTAATCTGACATTTTCACTGTGCTACAGAAATAGTGTCATAATTATCTTACTTGTATCCTTCTGAAGCCTTTGAAAGTATCACTCATATGACAGCAATATAAAACAATAAAGAAAATTTCAGTTTCAAAGATCTAAATATTGAGGTAACAACATTTTATTACTTTTTTTTCCTGTATCTGTTATTCCAGCCTCGGATCAGTATCATATCTTGTCTCTGTCCATGTCTTCCTATAAAAGTCATATTATTTGATTTTAGTTTGTCTAGAGAGCTATCAGAAAAAAACCCAAACCAAAACAATGAAGTGAGTGCAACACAAATGGCAACTCTCAAAAGAAGAAAACAAAGAAAACGGGAAGAAGAATTGCACCAAGCTCTGTTTCTTATGTGCAATGCAGAATTATAATTACACATCCATACGGTCCTCGGGACAGCTGCGGAAAAACAATGGAAGCACAAGGGTTTATAGTGAGGAAATTGCATTCCTGGATCCATGTGAATTGGTAGCTGAAGTGATCATTTTAAGCCCAGCACCTGCAAAATATTTTCCTACGCTACACATAAGAAATCATGGTCAAGGGATGTTTGTATATACAGCTCACAATAGGGAGAAATAAAGTTGTATAGAGGGAAAATGAAGAGAAAGTAAGAAGAACAAAATTAACATTCCTTCTATTTTATTGCCACGCTTCTAGTTTTTCAATATTTGGTTAATGAATTTAATATATCTCTCTCAGTTCCCATCTTTTTGCAGGTTGACAGACAGCTCGATATCAAATACACAAGGTTTGTGTATTCAATATTCCATTGTTATGACTCGCTTTGCTTTGTAAAGGTCATTAATGTTATTGATTACATTAATGTGAAAGCTGCTTGAATAACCTGGAAAATGAAGGTAAAATGAATGGCTGCATAAGGTGACAAAACACAGAATTGCTGTGGTCTTCAGACAGGACTCCTCCTGGGCATTTCCCCCATCGATCAGCTCAGCATCGCAGGGGCAAAAGAGCCCAAATAGAAATGTTGTGTTCATTCCTTATGTTCTAGTAAATAGAAAAAGTTTGATCATTTTTTCCCTCACTTTTATCAGTGACATCCAGCCATGAGATACCTTCCTGGAGAAGAACAGGGACTGCTCAGCTGACAAAAGCAAGACTTTTTAGTCTTTTTGTATTTATGCTACGTATAAGAAACAAACAGTATGGCCTGATAAGAAATGGCATAATAAATTTTACAAATCTAATCAAGCATCTGTTGTTCTTTAAGAAGTTAAACATTCAAGAATTCTCCCTTCATTTTGAATTTGGACCAGTGATAAAAACTTCATCTACAGACATATTTTTTTCCAGAAAAACTGGAAGAAATTGGAAGATCATCAACACCAAGATGATTTTGTAAGATCATCTAAAGATATTCCTGGTCTTCAAATCAGCAAGAGGGAATTGCACTAAATAACTGCAGTTACATGTCACACTCAGTATATGCAAACAAGGATTTTAGGGAGAGAACTTTATAACAGAATTCCAAGTTTCTGGGAATTTCACTTTTCGTACATCTTTGGCTGTTTGAAAGACCCCAGCCAGGGTCTTCCTTAAACTCAGATAACTTCTCAGTCATGCTGGCTGTAATACGTGGATTTATGAACTTGCGAAGGAAGGATACTTGGAAGGACCACATGTTTGAAGAAAAGAATATAACACCTTATTACAGAATTACTGCACATAATTGTGGGTGGAAGCATTATGCTATGGCAGAGGGGACAACCTGTGTATGTACTACCATCGTTAGGATCAATTAGATGAGCCAGTCGAAGCTGACATTGACTTTGTGCTTAACTTCATCAGAAATATTCCATCAGCACCTGTCTTGCGACTAAAGTTTGTTCTTTGTTGCAACCTTCCTGGGTGTTTTGTTTTTTTCTTTATTTGATTATTAACTCTTTTTTGTGAATATGATCATTTACTAGTGAAGATTGGTTGATCAGCTTTTACAGGCAAGGACTACCATGTTGTTTTAGGGACTTAATAGCAGTCAAAGGCCTATTATTTACTTAATAGAAATAAAATCATAGAATCACAGAATGGTTAGAGTTGGAAGGGACCTCAAAGTTCTGACCCCCGCCCCCCACCCTGGACAGGGGCAAATCCCACCAGCCCAGGTTGCTCAAAGACCCAGTCAGCCAGGCCTTGAACCCCTCCAGGGATGGGGCAGCCACAGCTTCTCTGGGCAACCTGGGCCAAGGTCTCACCACCCTCAAAGCAAAGAATTTCTTCCTAAAATCTAGTATAACTCTCCCCTCTTTTAATTTAAAACTTTCCCCCCTCATCCTATAGCTCCCCTCCCTCATCACAAGTCCCTTCCCATCTTTCCTGGAGTCCTAGAGGACTGGAAGGGGCTCTAAGCTCTCCCCAGAGCCTTCTCTTCTCCAGGCTGAACCCCCCCAACTCCCTCAGCTTGTCTGAGGCTGAGAGATACAGCATCTTGTTTCATCATTTGATATCTGTTCATAAACCAGGATTATGCTGTTCGTCTTATGCTCCTACTTTCCAACTATTATGATCTTAAAATTGCTTCCTTAAAAACACAGCTCCATTATTCTAGGTTCTTATTAATGTTGACAGTGTAAGAACCATGAATTATCTAAGAACACTGACACAAAAAAGTATACATGAACCTCTCGAAGATGACAGATACAAGTATTTGTATTTGTCATAAACCTTTGCTCTTGTATACTAGGAAATAATATAAAATCACTCACTTGCGATCAATGAAATATCAAATACTAGTGAGGTGCACAAAAGCATTATTTTTTGCATCTTGGTCCTTGGTTTCCCAGCAGTTAATTGCGATGAGTTGGCATCATTAAAAACTTGATATGCAACTGAATAACCCTATTCAAATCCAAGAGTGCTGGAAACATCTTTGTCAGCAGCTGTTCCCTGACACTTATGCCCACCTTGTGTATGAAGGATGACAAGAGGAATATGAACATCTCACAGAAAATAAACTGTGCTGGGAACCTAGCTAGACCAAAATGCAACAATCTTCCAGGCATTCAAAGAAAAATCCCTTAAGTCTTGGAATCCTTTTGAAAGCTACAAAACCCAGAAAAATACGTGCCTGGCAATCGTGTGCAGAGGGGGTAACAATCAAACCCAAATAGATCATAAATAGGAGCAACTGGCACCTTGTTTGTTTTAAAAGATGGGGATTTTAAAAGATGTGAGATGGGAATTACAAGAGAGCCACAACAAAGCCACAACAAACAACTTAAGTTGCTATTTCAGTCCTGGAAATAAAGAAAAGCCTCTTATTCCACTACAAGGAGAAATCCAAAGCATAGAACAGTTTAATAAGCTACAGTTTTTGTAAGATCTTTCTTCACAGACAAATTCTTGATTAGAGTTTGAAGACGTGAGCTTTAAGAATTACAAACTTTTCAGGGAGTAATTACAGTTGCCTTTCAAGCTGAGAAATATAAAAGGAATATGTAAATTCTTTGTCATCATCAGGAAAACATTTCTGACCACTCATTCTGAAAGCCAAACTGAGAAATGTCACAACTTCTCTCATTAAAAGTGGCATTCTGTCTGGTTTGGCTGAAATCAGGATATAAAGAGAAAGTATTTATAGAAGCATTGAGCATCTGCGCTCATCAGCCTCTCTGTTTATTAAACTGTGCATTTTTGAATCTGAAATTCTTTTGAGATGACTTAAACCTAAGAACATCCCACAGTTCTACTTAATCTTCTTCAAACTGCTCCTTAGAAGCTGCAATTGAATAGCCCTGGGAGAATCATCAGAGGAAAAAAAATGTATCATCTCTTATCCGTGTATTGAAGTGGATGGTAATCTCCCAATGCTGAACAATTTGAAGGACTGAGTCTTAAATATACTAGAGAAAACCAAAAGTTTAAGGTAGGAAAAAACATGAGAGAATTTAAGAGTAGTTTATTTCAAGAAACACTTGGTGATCAACTGCAGATCCAACTGTTTGAAAGCATTTTAAAATTGAACTGAAAAAAAAATATTCTAATTACTGATGATAAGGTCTGATCAGGGTAATAAAACAGGTGTACAGAAGTGAAGTGAGGCACAGATTAAAAATACAAATCAAATCAAACCCCATGATCTTTGAAATAGAGGTTATTATTACTCAGGGGTAGCATCAGGGTGGAGTTTGTTGTTATTTGTTCAGAGGTAGCATCAAGGCTCTCGGTTCCACGGTCCATACCCATGGCTTTCTGAACCTCCCTCTGAATTGGGTACATTGCAGAGCTCACTGACACAAGAGGTAAATTTTTATTGCCCCAATTCAGAAAATATCTCAAACATTTTTCAGCAAGGGAAAATCTCAGTATAAACATTTGCCTGAAGTAATACATTGCTTAAATGCTACCCTGATAGGGATGTATATTTAATTTGTCCACAAACTAGGAATGTCTCTCATTTGAATCCTATGGTAATAAAAATGCTCCAGCCCATGTTCTTCAGTGACTTACAGAAGTAAAAGCATTTTTTCCTATGGCCAGAGAAATATTGTGAGCTACAAGCGTTGCCCATCCGCAACTGGCCCGTTCTGCTGCCAAACTCGAGTTCTGCCTCAAATCACAGAGCATCTCCCTCTGTATTACAGAGAATAATGAACAAATTCCCTCTTTTTTAAACCTAAACACTAATTTTCATGAATCTTTTAAGAATCTAGTATTTTATTATCTAATAACTGTTAAGTTTGCAGAAATTAGCTACCAGATTTGAAAGCCACTCAGGAGAAGGCAGGGATCTGGTGATAACCTGAGAGCACAAATAAGCCCCAGGAAACTATGTTAGAAAAGAATCTGATAATAACTAGTTGTAAAATGTCATTTGGGAAACAGCATTAAGTTGTTCCTCCTAGGCCTAGAGAAATGAGTCAAAAATGTTGCAATGCAGAGCATAATAAATTTACCAAACTGATAAAAGACTTACTTTTGCATAGCAAATAAATTAACTGAACACTAGTAGCTATGGAAACTGAAACAAGGCGTAATTTTTCCTCTAAAAAAATAAGAAATTGAATTTATATCGCCAGCTTAAGGCTAGCAGTTAAAGGACATCAAAGCAGAAGGCAGGACTGGTTCAGAACCTTACCCGCAAGTATCAGATCCGGGGAGATCTGCATTCCTTGCAAACTGCACCTAATTATAAATTGGCTGCTCCGGCGGCGCCGTCAGGGCCCCGGGAACACCTTGAATTCCTTTGCCCACCTTCACTTCTTTACTGCAACTCCAGCTACTTTGAAAGAAACACATTTTGTCAACGCTACAGTTGTAAGCTATTTTGTAATAAAGGCCATTCTCCGCACATTAATAATACTGACAAGAACAGATGGCAATTATCGCTTTTAACAATTATTTTTTTTTTCTGTTAGTATTAATTACTTAGGCTTAATTTCTGTTGTTATGTCCACTGGGCACTGAGGTAAGATGCTAAAAATCCGCCCAAATACTTTCATCTTATTGACAGCAACAGAATTCTTATTAAAATTGAAACATTACTGTCATTTTAATTAACTCATTAGGGATGCATCCAAAGTCATCATTACTGATAGCTATTTTTAATGCTTTTCTAATACTAAAGTGCTTTATAAAGTGAGCAGCATTCTTGCTAACTGTATAGTTAAAACATCATCTGCTGTATGTAAAAAAAAAAAAAAAGAAATATCCATACAGTTAATTAAAATATCAGTCATATGAATCACCAGAAAATTCTCTTTAGCTTTCTATACGTGCTGAAAAATCTCTGCTGTTTACAAACTTCAATTTCTGGATTTAATTCTTGTTCAATGACTGTCTAGGAGTAGCATTTTTTTTTCTGTTCTTTCTCTTCTGCAGGTGTGTGAGCAAAGGAAGAGTCGAATTCCTAAATAATGTGGTCTGCAACAGCCAACACTCTTAGCAGGGAGCTGCTTAACCTTTGTCAAAAGATAACACCAAAAATAGTCTTAAACAAACACCCTTCAGGGCTTCCCAGCAGGAGCACACCAGCTTCCAGTTAAGCTTCATTGCCACAAGCTGTTTGAGTTCATGGGTTTCAAGCTTTCAACCAACAGTCTGAAGGCACGTTGAGGATTTTGTAGCCTTCAGAGCTGCCCATCCCCAAACCTGACCACTTACGTATTATTTTGAATAGTGTAAAAGACCCTATTTGGATCTTCCTGAAGATAGAGTAAAAGACATGGTGTTGGTTGAGGTTGAACTGACCCTGGAATCATCGGAAAAATCAATTCCACTGGATCAGCAGGTTAAACACAAAGAGGTCAGGATATTCCAGTCACAAACAGGCAGATATGGCCTGAGACTCCAGCAAAGACATCTTATGGGTGCCTACAAGAAAGCTGGAGAGGGACTTTTTACAAGGGCATGTAGTGATAGGATGAGGGATAATGGTTTCACACTGGAAGAGGGGAGATTTATATTAGAAAGAAATTTTTCACAATGAGGGTGGTGGGACCCCAGTCCAGGCTGACCAGAGAAGCTGTGGCTGCCCCATCCCTGGAGGGGTTCAAGGCCAGGCTGGATGGGGCTTTGAGCAGCCTGGTCTGGTGGGAGGTGTCCCTGCCCAGGGCAGGGGGCTTAGAACTCTGTGATCTTTAAGGTTCCTTCCAACCCAAACCCTTCTATGATTCTATGGAATGTCCACCTGCTTTGTAATTGGATTTTTAGTAGTCCAGGCCAGAGGACAGCCCAAACACATATGAGATTTACTGAAATCCCAGCTATCTGGAAAATTCAGGAAAAAGAAAATGAGTTCAGGGCATTGAATGAAGGAAGTATACATGAATCCAGTTCTCTTTGCTTCCATTATGTAGGAGCTTTCCAACTTTGGTGGACACTTCAGAGAAGGACTTGCAGAGCAGAGCTGCAGCCCTGGGAATGGTGATCTCCCTGGAGATGGAGTCCTGACTGTGATGGCTTTGGGAAAGGTTCAATAACCTGATGAAGGACTCATTGGAATGGAAATTAGTGATTTGCCTAGCTCCTTAGATAAGGGTTCTGCCTCACAAGACACAACATTTTGGCCATTTCTTCAGTCATTATTTATTCCTAAATAATTCATTGATAGATGTTACTAACTTTGCAAATATTTTCGTTTTTACCTTTATGAAGGTATAATATTTCTGCATTGGAGTTTTCTAGTACACTAATTTTGGTGTCAGTTCATTAGCGAACTTGTGTGTGTAAAAACCACAATTCTATTTTTAAGACTAGGTGAAAAGTTAAGATAACTGTAAATAAAGTAAGATTAACAATTTTCCTAACTGGTAACAGGCTTTTAAGTAAAAAGCAATCATATTATAGCTTGCAATTTACCAGAACATAGAAAATGTTCAGTGCCTTTTAATAAATAAAACTAAACATCCAAACTAAAACTTTATGATCCTTAAAATTATTTCTGTCTTACAAGAAGGGATTTTTTCTTTCTTTTTTAAGCATAGGAACTCATTTTTATCCACTAAGGTTTCACCACAGTTAATACTGTTTATCATAAACATTTCAGAAACAACTTTAATAACTTGAATAAACAACTTGGCAATACATCAGCAAGCACTAATTGGGAGCCTTCTAATTTAAAGAAAATCTAAAAATACGTGATGGCTATTCCCTCCCCATTGCTCATATTGAGACTCAAAAAGATTATCTAGTTCAACAGCTGTAGATGATCAGTCTGAACAGAAAATGAAACATTTGAACGCTGAAGCATAAACCTATGCTTGGGAATTACAGATATCAACAAATAGGACAGCCATGATATGAAACAAGTCAGAATAAAATATCAGTTTCAAGTGGAAACCCGTGAAAAAAATATTGAGGAGTAAAGTCTGAAGTAGCTGCCTCCAAAGGCCAGAACCCAACCCAAGAGCTTCAAGAACCTTCAGTGCTGTGGTTTTCATCAGCTGCACATACTAGAGGTTCCTTCTGATGCAAAACTTGGCATTAGGGTCAGGAATGGTGGATTGGAATGTGCCCAGAACAAAGAGAATTCCTGAGTTTCACAGAGTTTAGAAAGCCATGTCCGTGGAGTCTTAGGTACTGGGAAGCATCTCGGCAAATTCACAGATGTATTTGCCATCATATTTTTGTGATTAGCTCACTTCTCCTCAGTTACATTTGGGCAAAGATCTGAATATATCAGCTTTGCTAGCAGTAAAAAAGTTTTAGGTTGGCATTAGCATTCAAATATTATCTTTTTATTGCAGAATTTTAAGAATGGAAATTTCCAGACACATCTTGATATGGATAGTTGAGGTTAAGCTTTTCTTCTTACCATTTAAAAATAATACATGTCACAGTGCACACTCATTATTCTCATAAAGCAGTAGAATAGGGTTTTTCACCATTTGCAAGGCTGCGTGGACCAGTTCTTCAACAAAAATCATAGAATCATTGAATGGTTAGAGTTGGAAGAGACCTTAAAGACTTAAAGAAAATAAACAAGCCAAAACTAAATAGGTTATTTTTTACTGCATTTGTCAATGGAAACTTCTTTCTTGAAGTAAAATTTGAAATTATTCAAGAAAAAGGACTTCCATAATGCAAATTATTAGAGCCTAAACAACTATTCTGCATCTAGACATGTATCATGAACTTTTTAAAATACTGTTCTTGATCCATTTCCCTCTTAATTAGTTTATACGAATGCTGAGGTGAACAAATGATTCTTAGGATGTATTTTGAGGCAAGACACAAAAAAACAGACCCTTTGCCACGGCTGTGAGACCTTTGCCTGCTGAGTTATTATCAAGTGATGGCTTCCACATGGTTAAACTGGTTCTCTTCAAATATAGGATTATAAAAAAATATAAGAGAGGTTTGAACTGGCTGGTAAAGTACCTTTGGAGCTATCTTTTATAATGCTCTCAACCTTAAGAAGACAGTCTAGCATCCTTCAAATTTTGAGCTACTAAGATGACTTAATTCAAGACTCTTCTTCACATGCCTGGATTGAGGAGGTTTAAGAGGGAGGACCGTGTGCTGTTCTATCAAGAAATGTTCTTGTAGAGTGCAGTTCTTCACTGGAAAGATTCAGTGCAATAGTACAAATCAGCTTTAATATGATTCTCAAAATATAGCTAGGGTACAAAGCTAATTATTCACACCCTGTTAATGCTTCAACTAATTGGAGTCAATCTGATTTCACACTCTTTCTTATGGCTCTACATGATCTTCACAGGGTTCTCTGACATTGAAAGGCTACATAAGGCAAAGCAGACTAAGTGGTAAAGCGTCTGACATCTATACCATATCTATTTCCCATCAGCCACTACATGATAAAATAAAAGGTTGGCAGCCAGAGCAGCACAGATGATTCAGTAAAAGTTATGTAGATACTTATTAATTAATTAGTTCAAATTGTGAATTTTCTCTCTTAAAAAAAAAATAAAATGAATATGTAGAAATAAAATTGTAAAATCACAGTCTCCTGATTTAAAAACTGAGAAAATACTGCATGAGGTCAACTATTGTATTTTTTCTCAGAAGTTGAAAGAATTTTTTTATGTTTTTCAGCTAACAGATACAATCTCCGTATTGACAACCATTTGCTTTCAGTCAATGCTGGAGCTCAAAGCAAAACCTGTCTGAAGGAAAATTACTGATACCTTAAATGTTGAATTCACTAAGCAGCAAAATATTTAAGGGAGAGTACAAAGGGATTGGGGGATAGGCTTGATATTTAGATATGATTGGTCTCAGTATGTCAGCCAGAAGATACAAGACCATCACAAACACTTCGGAATTCACTGGGGAATTAAATGCCTATTATTTATGAGAAAAGGTTTGCATAAATTGCTTAAAATGCAATGAGGAAGTTGGCACTGAAATTTCATTTCAAAACTGCAGTTCCTGAAACACGCCGTGTTGATTGACAGAATATTATACTCCTTGCAGAGGATACTGAAATGGGCTGGTCAGAAGTGGTGAGCAATTGCCTTTGCATCACCTTTTTTTTTTTATTTTCTCTTTTTATTTTTTGCTTTCACATATTAAACTGTCTTTACCTTGACCCACAAGCTTTTCTCACTTTTGCCCTTCTGATTTTCTCCCCCAGCCTGCTGGAGTGAGTGAGAAGCTGGTGGGAGCCCAGTTGCAAGGCAGGGTCAAGGGATCACAACTTCACAATAGTAAAGCTTCACTTTCAGCTTAAATTGCTCATTAGCAGAAAAAATGTTGGGAAAGTAACATATTATTTGAATGAAAAAAACCAGCAAAATACCCCAGAGATCAGTTGGTTTGGCTGTTTTGGGTACTTCTTTTTGAAAGGACAAGAGGAAACAGCCTCAGGTTGTGCCAGGGGAGGTTTAGGATGGATATTAGGAAAAATTTCTTCACTGAAAGGGTTATCAAGCTTTGGAAGAGGCTGCCCAGGGCACTGGTGGAGCCACCATCCCTGGAGGCAGTTAAAAGCTGGGCAGACATGGTGCTGAGCAACATGGGTTAGTGGCAGTTTTGGCAGCATTAGGTTGATGGTTGGTCTCAATGATCTTAAAGATCACTTCCAACCTAGAGATTCTAGGATTCTAGGAAAGGACAATTTCAGAATGATTGACTCGTGCTGCCATTGCAGTGTCCATTCGTGCTCTTCCTCACCCGGAGGGTTATGAAAGAATATTACCACTGTGGTAACCAGCAGCATGAACCTCCCTAATCATAAGGGCTGGCTTGAGGGATGTTATGCAGTTGGTGATGCCAACATTTAATTCACAACTGATAATGAGAATAGTCTATGGTTTATCGCCATAAACTCATTGCTATTAAACTGCTGGCTTTCCCTCTGTGCAGTTATTCTATGCATAAGCCTTAAATCACCTTACAAAACTTATGAAAACTACCCCAAAAGCAATTACATGGGAAAATAGCTACGGATACTCTAGAGTGTAAATTTTTCTGTGTATCTTCAAATATCATAAAAAGTACACAAAAATCAGCAATATTGCACCTGAGGCTGTCTAGCATTAAGCAGATGATCCAGAATTACAGCTTCTACCCCATTCTCTGTCTTTGTCTCCTGATAATACGAGTGCATTTCCATTCCTACAGTGTTGGTCTGGTTGAATTAGTGGAATCAGGTGGTGACTGGTAAAGAATTTTCTCAAAGAATAAGCCTGACAAGATGTATTAGTTCTATTAACCGTACGAAAAATGAAATTTGTATTATTCTTCAAATGTTTTCTAAAAAGCTTAAATCTAGCAGGTAGTTTTTACAAACACAGAGCTTTTGAAATGTAACGTATGGGAAATGTGGCCTCTAATTTCAGGGATGGGACCCCTGAAAGACAGTGGCAGGGAAGTAATGCCCACAGAAACACAAAAACATGTACAATCCCTACAGGTCACCCAACTTTGGTCCTCTTCAGCTTCATAGGCTACCAACAGAAAGCATGGATAGATGATAAGATTTATAAGGCATATAGGGAAGGCAGTGAGGTAAGAGATGAAGATGTATGACGGGGGCTTGTTGCTCTTCCTACACTTTGTTGTGGTTTGGGCTGGGCCGGCCACTAAAATGAGCCCCAGATGCTCTCTTTTCTTTCTCTCCCCTTCAAGGAGAGAAGGATGAGAGGGAAAGAGACTTACAAGTTTAAAAGAGACTAAACTACTTAATGAAATATTAGTTTTTATAAAGATAATATTATTAAAAAAAGAAAAAAAATGAAACCTATACAATCAGTATCAAGCTCTTGACAATCACACCACTGGCAGGCACTGGGGAAGTCCCAGACTGGACTCAGCAATGGATGGGAACTAGATTCTGGATCTGAAGTCAAGATCACACAGATTGGGATCAAAGGCAGATGAACAGACAGGGTCCTCCCCCAAGGCCAGCCACTGATGAAATAGGCCTGACCCTTTGATCTCACAGGTTTTCTATTGGGTAAGGGGCAGATGGGATGGAATACACCGTTGGCCAGTTTTGGGTCACCTGGCCTGTCCCCTTCTCCCCACAGATGTGACCCCTCCACACTCTTCTGCTCCCCATCCTCCAATGGGACAGATAACGAAGTGAACCGACCTTGATTATTATAACAATGAGTATAAGCAAGAGCCTGTCTGCAAACCATTCCCTGTTATTCACCACAAACATCAGGTCTGGCAGCCAACAGTGTCTGCAAAATAATTTCAGAGAGTAAGAAAAGCCTTAACTGAAAAAAGAAAAATTACTAAAATGAAAGTTAGTTGTGTTTAACCTCAAACCAGGCCCCACTCGTGTCTCAGAATAAACTGGTGTCAGAATAAACTAGTGACACGGCAACAGATGCACTAAGTGCAACCCATTTCTTCTCTAACTTCCATAGTTCCTCTATGTTCTTCTTGTATCATTTGGAAATAACTACATAGATACGAGGAGGGAAGAATATGTATGTAATATTCATCTGTTTTTTAAAGGTTTTATAAATTATTACGAAAAAACTTCATTACTTGTTAGGAGTGTAATGTCACAGCTCCTCACAGCAGAATGACCTTCCCCCAACTTCATTTTTCATTAAGTTTATGTGAAATATTGAAAATTTACACCTGTGTGGCAGTAGATAATGGTGATGTGATATATATCTGAACGACAGAAATATTATTACAAATATTAATATAAAGTTAGCCTAATGTTAAGTCTTGAACTTAAATCTTCCGTACTGCAGCCGAATGATTCTAACAAATTAAAAATTGGCACTCATAAAAAGCTGTTGAAACAGGAAAAGATATAATGTGGTGCATGAAATATGGAGAAAAGATCCAGCAGAAGTGTTGAAATAAACTATAAAGAGTAAAGTTCTGGCACCGAGAACGTTGGCTAGAGAAAAATGCCAAAGTATTTTATTTCAAAGCCGTCCATTGAAAAACAAGGGGTTAATGAGGGGCAGGTATGGAGGGCGCTCATTTTTTAAATTAATACCATTCTACAGAAGAGTGGAATAATTGCTCTAATGTCATTTCATTCATCATTTTCCCATACAGCACGTCCTTAGCAGTTTAAGATAAACAGATCAATTTAAGATAATATATGATATACCAAGGTAAACATGGTGTTCCTGGTGATGTATTAGGTGTTGCTGGAGGACTGTTTTCTGTCCTTTGTACATATAATTGCGCCTCTGTCTTCCTGTAACCTAATGAATTCACAAGGCTCTACTTTCTCACGGGGAGTGTTCTGAGCTTAAAATTGCAATAATAAAAGGCGAAATTTTACTCAGGAAAATAAATTACAGAACAGCCACATCTATTTAAGAGATCATGCTATAACTCAGTCTGTTATAATTATGTTAAAAAGGTTCACAGGTTTCTTCCTTACAAATACGGGTATTAGTTATTTAAAAACTTGATAAGCTCTATTTAAAAATTAACTTCAGCGTGTCTGGCCCTGACATCACCATTTGAATATCAAAATCAATACAAGTGACAGAGTTTTGAGGTGCTTTCTCCATTATTTATCAATTTTAGAGCCCATCCTCCTTTTTGGAATATAGTTACCCAATACAGATCAGCTGTACAGATAACTGGACCAATGCTGCATCTTGTTCCCCAAATCCTTACCCGTACACATTATACACATACTCACCCCATCAACAACACAGCACAAAGCTTCCCTTCCCTGGATTTCCTTATTCAAAACACTTTTATGTAAAGAATTAAAAAAAAAAAAGGAAACACCTACTAATGTCAATCAAACCAAGATATTTCTCCTATTAAGTTTCAATTTTGTATGACGAAATATTATTTCCCTAGTAAAATAATTCAAAAAATCAGTGTACAATAGATTCAATATTGAAGCAACTCACCAGCAGAGCTCTCCTGGATGGAACTGAAGGATTACTGAAGTGCTTTTATGCTAATTACAAGTACGCTATGGAATTATTTTTATAGTACAATCTGCTTTCTTATAGCATATTACAGCACCTTCATTTTCAGAATAGTACAAAACTAAGGCTTTAGAAGTCATTAGTGCTAAGAGAAATAAAGTATTATATATGTTACATAAATGTTGCATACTGAAAGCAAGGAAAAGTTCATTAGAAGTACAAAAAGAATCAATGACTTATTTTTTTCACTATAGAAGAATGAAAAAATATCTTGTCAGTGTCACATCGCATTATTTTTTGTTCTATATCAGCCTGATTTGTTGTAGTTTCAGTTTTGTTTTGAATTCATGCTGCCCTATATACATTTCATGTTTGTTTAATAATAGAAGTAAGTTTACATTCTTTTTATATTTTTCATCAAAACCCTTGTTCTTATTGTGATAGACAGAAACATAACAGTTTATTCTCTAGTAAAGATTTAATAAAATATTATATTTGTGGAATCACATTTTGGGATTTTCTACTCAGTTTTTGGTTGAGTGTGGACAATGCCTAGTACAGGAAAACTGAAAAGAAAATCAATTTCCTACAAGGAAGATCGTGCATTTTGATATTAAAAATGTTTTCATTTCAGGAAGTTATAGTGATGCACTGCATAATCTAATGAGATTCATTCACTATAGATATGAAGAAAGGAATCTACTTTATTCTCACAAATTAGCCCATATACACTGTTGGTTTTATACTAGTACTAAAGAATTTAAGTTCTAAAAATTGTCCTAGGAAGTCATGTCCTAAATTCACCAAAAGTTGAAGTTGAATTTTAATACTTCTGTATTTGTATTCCATTTGTGCATTTCAGGACTTTGTTTTAGACCAATTTTTCATACTAGTAAGGTATTTCTAAAATCAGTTTACTGTGAGGGTGGTGAGAGCCTGGCCCAGGTTGCCC
>BJBW01005843.1:0-163023 GCA_004320125.1 Scolopax mira
TACAGTGCTAAGGGACATGGTGTAGGGGATGACTTTGTAGAGTAGGGTAGATGGTTGGACTCAATGATCCCAAGGGTCTCTTCCAACCTAGACAATTCTATGATTCTATCTCATCCACAAGCACTCCCACTTCCTTTTCCTCAGGGCTGCTTTTCAGCCATTTTTTGCCCAACCTGTATTTTTGCCTGGAATTGCCACATCCCAGGTGCAGGACCCTGCACTTGGCTTGGTTGAACTTCATGCAATTTGCATGAGCCCATCTCTCCAGCCTGTCCAGGTCCCTCTGGATGGCATCCCTTCCCTCCAGCATGTCAACTGCACCACCAAACTTGGTGTCATCAGTAAACTTGCTGACGGTGTTAAATAGTGTTGGTCCCAGTACCTTCCCCTGAGGAACACCACTCGTTAATGGCCGCCACTTGGACATTGAGCCATTGACTGCAAGCAAAAGATAATTTTCTCAATAAAGTGAAAGGCAGTAAGAGATTGTGTTACAGCTTTCATTTTGTGTAGCACAACCATAAGTGAAGCTGATGATAAATTACATTAATATAGCCACAGAAATAAGGATACCTGGAAACAGAAATAACTTGTAGCAAACAAATTCTTAAATATGACATAGTAGTTTGAAAGGTGTACACCTTTAAGTAGTTACAAATTTGATATTTTTATTGCTTTTTGTGAAAAATAACATTCCATATATGTTTTTACTGGCTATTATGTGATTTTTCTCTCTTGATATTTTAATAACACTTTTCTATTGACATAAACAGATTTAATGTATAAAAAATGCATGATCTGTATGTCTCAATCTGTCTTGAAGTTTCTCTTTAAGGTAGGTATGTAAGATATGCAAAAGAGAAAGCGCTATAAGAAAAACAGATTATTATTTTTTTAAGATCCCTAAGCGTACTAATCAGAATCGAATTTGATTTCAAATGATTATGCATATCATTGTTCATTAAAGATGGAAGCAGATAAAAAATTCTCATTAAAAACCTGTTCCAGAGTAAAATGCTGATTCATGATGGTGATGGACAAGCCACAGTGAGAACTTTGACAGGGGCTTGTTCTGGCAGAAGGCTTCTCAGCAGGGAAATAAGAGCATATTGAAAGAGGAAAGTGTGCTCCAGCTGGTCAGGATCCAGATTTGTGTCATTCCAGTCTAACAAGAATCGTCCCTGGCTCCCCTGAGGTAGGGACCAATTACAGCTGGTCATTTCTTCAGCTGCATATGCAATCTCTTGGTAAACATAGCTAATTAATAGGCTGACTTAGTAAATATCTACTCCTTGACAATATAGACAAATAAAATAGTTTCTCTTTGCTCAATAAAACTTAAAACACATCTTTCTTCTTTAAACATTTTGTTCTAATTACCATTTTTCTAGTAGCCCTTGGCAGAGAAACCATTTAATTACTACTCCAGAGCTGTTCCAACCTTTTTAAACAGACAGCTTTCAGCTGGATACTGCAAATACAATTTTTTTTAGACAAAATATGTAAGAATACTTTTTCAGTTATCAGATGAGACTGAAGAAATTCTCTTTAGACTGTTTTTGCAGGGCTTTAGAGTTGATATTTTTTTTTTTTTGGTTGGTTTGGGATTTTTCCAAGTCACAAACTCACAGAATCAAAGAATGGTAGGACTTGGAAGGGAGATTCAGAGATCATATCATTCAACCCCCCTCACAAAGCAGGTTCACCTAGAGCAGGTTGAATGAACACATCCAGGTGGGTTTTGAAAATCTCCAGAGGAGGAGCCTCCACAGCCTCTCCAGGCAGCCTGTTGCAGTGCTCTGTCCCCCTCAAAGCAAAGAAGTTCTTCCTCATCACTGGGCACGACTGGAAAGAGTCCTATCCTCTTGATACCCACCCTTTAGATATTTTTATCCACTGACAAGATCCCCTCTCAGTCTTTTCTTCTCCAGGTTAAACAGATGCAGATCTCTCAGCCTTTCCTTATAAGAAAGATGCTTCAGTCCCTTGATCATCTTTGTAGCCCTCCACTAGAATCTTTCCAGTCCAGTGTCAGTCATTTCAAGGTCATTACATTTCTTAACTCACATTTTGGGTAAGTAAGTTCACTTCTGTAATCACTTAAAATATATTTATGATGTTACTAATTTTAACAAAGTCTAGGGGATTACTGATGTAAATAGTTTCAGATCAGTGTCATCAGCGTTCGAGTGAATCCCGAACTTCTTTCCATATAGAAAAATGAGAGATTATGTACTTTATATATACATAAGTATATAAATATATGCATAGTTATATATATACATATATATGCAAAAAACCCTGTAGTAAATACACACAAATATATATAGCCATACACATAGTTATATGTTGTGTCAAGTACTCTCATATTATCTTATTTGAACTAGATTCTGGGATGCTAAATTCATGTCTGAACTAACTCCCTAGTGAGAGAAAGATTGCCCGCATGATTAAATATATACGGGATTGAGTACCAACAGTGAGACATACCTGTAACAAGCGCTAAAATATACCAACTATGCCATTAAAACAAAACAAAACAAACCCAAAAGAAAGCCCCCACCAAATAGACCTTTTCCCCACTTGACAGGGGGTTTTAAATTTTTTTGCAGTTATCATAAAGACAATGCTATTGCTTTGTTTTGCTGTCTGCTAAGTCACCTGAAAATGTACAATATCAAGAGGTTTCATTGCCTCTTGCTGTCCACTACATTTGAAATTAGTTATTTGTATACATTGGCTCTGCCTTGTCTTCTCAACATCTTCTTGCCTTGTGTCACCAAGGTGAGTCATCATTCATTATCATATGACAAGACACTTAACTTTGCGATGATTTAATTAAGTATTTATTGGAAGGTGGATGAAAGCCTGATATTTCTTTGTAATTACGAGTTAATGCAGTTGAATCTTCCTGTTTAACTCTGTCTTGGGCCTATTTTTCATTTGCTTTTGTGGTCCAAGTCTATATTTAGTGTAATTTTAGATTAAAGTATGTTAACAAGCATAATGCTATAATTTAAACATAAATTCAAATGCAGTATTGAAATATCAGTGATGACTGATAAAATAAAGTCATTTATAAGCATGGATTTATTCCAAGTTATTAAAAAACAATAATTATGCAAAACTATATAAATTTAGAGCGTAAATGTTTTGACATTATTGCTGATAAATTTGAACACAAATTTGAACACAAATTTGAAAGGTCCAATGTATTTAAATTTAAATCTGCAACTTAGAACAGCTTTTCAGAGGCTGTGATTTGAAATGGTGTGATGGTCTTCAGAAAATACTTTAAGTCAAATAACTTTTTTTGGTTAAAAAAATAATGTGTTAACTTACTGTAGGTGTCACCTGCTCAGTGGGAATATTTCAAACCTTCCATGATTGAAGGTTTGAAGATCTGTTTTACCCATGTGGCTCAAGACATTCTACTTCAATAGAAGATTCATAGAAGGATCCTCGTTTTTTTCTGTAGTGTATGAAGAGATGGGCTCAGGTCGAGGGTGCAACTGGAATCACTCAACTCAAAAGATCCATAGAAGGACCCTTACTTGTGAATAAGAAGGCAGGCAGGCAGAATACAAGAGAAATGGGTTAGTATTTTTTGAGGGTGGGAGAAGTTAAGGTGTGGGATTATACTGCACTTTTCTTAGAGTTCTTTGAAATGTTTCAGACTAGTTCATGATTAAAATACTCTTATGAACAAACACACACACAAAAAAACATGTAAAAAAATGACAAAACATAAAAAAGGACATTTTCACTTGAAAGCCTATCCTCTACCTACTACACAGTCTATGTGACTGTGGTACAGGCACTAAAAGGACACTCTCAGTCTAGCCAGAAAGTACATAGTATTACAGTAAAAAAACAAAGTGTCTCTAAAGATTCAGTACTACTTGCATATAATCTAAAAAGTCATATTTACACCTTTGGACTTTCCTACATTGTTCCAAAGAGGTCAGGTTTTTTTGACTGAGAAGTATTGATATAATTTCCTTTTATCTCTAGATTTTGTGCACAGTGCTAACACCGATTCCCAGATAACACTCAGTCTTGCTTAATGTATGTGACAAATGGAGAACAGCTTGAAGCAGTACCATAGTATACAGGCAACCAGGAGACTTACTACTTCTCAGGATAATGTTGGAGAGGACAATTAACTCTTTAATTAAAGCAATTAGTACTGCATATAAAGACAATTATGAAAAGATGCCATGAAATATTTTATTTTTATGAACTTCTAATAAAACCAACATGAAATATGGGCAGTATACATAACTGAATTAAGAACAAATTGTTTAAATTTAAACTCTTTTCCAAGGTTATGACTGTCTGGTTTGACAGGAGTACCATAGACAAATCACTTTAATTTGTTTTACTATAATTAATCTCATTATATAAGAAAAAATATGCAGAAGTATACAAAGCAAGTTCACTTGACCTATGCCGCTGGTGATCCAAAACTCACTTGCTTTACATTTTAGGGCCATTATGCCACCATAACCTGGTTATATGAGAAGGAATGTGTACATTAGAAAAACAGCTAAACAGATAATAAATCTTCTCTGTCTGTGAAAAATCTTCTCTGTGAAAAATAAGAATTGTGCAGGCATTGGACTTGAGAAAAGACTGCAATGGTCTGATTATCCAAGGCAAAAGCTGAAGCAGGCTCCAAACTGTGGATCTCACCTTTGTTGAGAGCAAGTTTGGGTTTAAATACTCAAAAAGAGGCTTTTTGCAAGGTGGTTTCTGCATGTATGCCAAAAATTGCTATGGAAGACATGAAGTACATTTTTCTTTACTCAAGGTAAGCATGGCTATGCCCTCTCCCATCTGTTCAACATTACAGGAATCTATCTACCAGAGTCAAAAGTGGGGAAAAGTTTTAAAGACCAGAAAACTGTCTTTCTTCTCCCTTTCCATTCCACACTCTGACATGCTTGATGCTTAAGTTCAAACCTCGTCAATACCCATATCTTTTTTCTTTTTTTTTTTTAACAAGCCACCAAGACAGCAAACTCAAAAAGGACTTGACTTTTCTAATATTCTACTGACATTTGTCATAATAAAGTTTTTTCTCTTTGACCTTCAGAATTCCTCTGAAGCTTTCTTAACTTATTTCTAATTAGTTGCCCAGAGAAGTTGTGGATGCCCCATCCTTCAAAGTGTTCAAGGACAGGTAGGATGGGGCTTTGAGCAACATGGTGTAGTGGAAGGTGTCCCTGCCTGTAGCAGGGGGTTTCCATCCAATCCAAACCATTCTAGAATTCATTACCTAAGTATCCTTTTCTCTACCTTCCCACGAGTTTGGTAAATGCACATCCATTTCCCTTGAACTATGCAATGTTTGTCTAACTTTTATTCATTCTCTGCTCCAGTGCTGTTTTCTTCTACTGCTACTGTGTACTCCCTGGACTCTGCTCCAGCCTTTTCAGTCTTTCTCCTGGTCTCACTTCCCTGTCCCCTTCACCTGTTAAGTCTATAAATGACTGCTAATATTTCACAATACAGCCCAAACCACTGTTTTACCCATGTGGCTCAAGACATTCTACTTGAATAGAAGATTCAAGTAGAGTTAGAGAGACTGGATTCTTATGCACTAAAAAAATTATAAATGTTTATTACCATGATTCCTGACTTAGGTTACTAAAACATCTTTCCAAAAAATAGAATGGATGTTTAATGTAAGGAAAATAATGTCAAATCAAATGGTTAAAACTTCTTTTATGTTTCCATACTATATTAAAGTATTTGGTGCCCCAGCAGAAGACACCTGAAGGTGCTCAAAATTCCAGTTCAGCCAGTCTTATAATGCTGTATAGTCTTTCTATATAAAATAGTTTTTACTCCAAGTTCTGGCAATTTTTTAGAACTCCCTCCCCAGAACAAAAATATGAGTTTGACTGCCAGGGTAACTCAAGAAAAAAACTCTTTGCAGGATTAAGAAAAACATCTAAATGACTTATGTTAACCATTAAACTGAAAATCTTGGTGCAAGACTGGTTTTATCATTATTCAAATTTCCTTCCAAGAGTATTACCCTAGGGAATATTCTACTAGCTAAAGAAAGGTGCTTTTATTATGTTGTTATTACTTTCTGGTCTTCTACTTTTCAAGACCGTCTTACCTTGTATAAGTTATGAATATTTTATTTATTCCTCCTACTCTTTCTGAATAATGAACCAGATAATTAGCACACATAGGTTTAATCATCTCACCTAAGAATAGGACTTCAGTAAAGCCCACCTAAAATTTTCAAAGGAGTTTTCCTTTCAAATATTTTTTTGTACTCATGAATAATTCTGAAATCATGCATACCAAAGCATGATTGCTTAACGTGAACTATCTGCAACCTGTTCTTCCTATATTCAGAACGGATAGTGTCAAGAGGAATAATTTTGAACTTATTAGAATAGCAGTTATGTAACATTAGTCTAAAAAAGACAATTTTATTACCAAAAGACATATAAACATTCAAAGTAACACTCAGGTACATTTTATGTTGTCATTTACATTCTTTATTTCTTTCTTAAAAAATTTAAAATTTCTTTTTTAATTAAAAATATTTTATGTTTACCTGATGCTTTTGTAACATTATTTGTGAATTATTTTATTCTGGTTTTAGTAGGGGTGGGGTTATATTTCTTTGGACAAAATAATTAATTTCTCATTTTTAATATCTTGTTAATTTCCACTTCAAACTACTTTTTCAACATGAACTGGCAATGTACACTCACATCCTCGAAAGCCAGCTGCATCCTGGGCTGCATCAAGAGAACTGTGGCCAGCAGGTTGAGGGAGGTGATTCTGCTCCTCTACTCCATTCTCATGAGACCCTTACCTGAAGTAATGCCTCCAGCTCTGTCCTCCCCAACATAAAAAGTCTTATACTACACTTTAATGCGTACATGTATAACTTTCTTTTGCCCTGCTCTTCAAGGTATTTAAGAAAGGAAAATATTATATTTGCAGCAGTTAATTATATTATTTCCTTTTCTTGCATGTTTTTTCAATATCTTCAGATTTTCTGACACTCAAACATCTGTATTGTATGACAACTTCTTATAAATATAAGTGACTTTTTTAAAAATTGTTTGTAATTTGCAGAAATTAGGAAATCTAGAGTAATAGCTCACAGCACTTTCATCACACTGACAAAAGTACAGTGTTATGAGATCATCACACAAAAAAAAAACCCATCCCAAAACATTAGGATGCTTTGGAGTGCATTGGAATACTGTATACAGAAGCTATTACTCTTAGGTTCAATGAGTTTTTTTCTCTCTACATTAAAATCTAATTACTTCTGTGACACAAATATAAGTGTGTGCTAATTACTTAGTTTTCAGTAAACAAAGGTTGAAAAATCAGGGGTTGCTCTGTAACATCACTGATGGCCATGCTAAATCCTATCTTTGCAGGAAGAAAAATTCTTTAGGTACTGCTGCTTGGTAGAAAAATGCCCGGGTTCTGATATAAACCCCGCATTTTACTTTGGTATATCTTTTGCTGCATAGACGTAAAATCGAACTGGTAGAACAGCACAAATGATATGGAATAATTCCTCAACTCATAATGGAAGGGGAAAATCTACCAGGAGGATCCCACTCACAGATAATGAAATGAACAGGGTTCTTGAATATAGTCCAATGACTTAGTCAAAAAGAAAGATAACTTTCCTTTAGATCCTTCAGTCTGTATTTTCTTTATCATGCTTGCTATGAAATTGTGAATAACTAAATATGGCAAGCGCTCTTATTCTCTATGATTAGGTTAAGGGTTCTTTGTCATTTCAATTACAATTAAAAAAAATGAAACATCCTTGTTTGAGAAGGAAATAAGGAAATGGCTGAGAATACAACCTTATCTGAACATGTGTGTTTATAGTTTATAGTACTTTTCTTTGGAAATTGATGCAAACTGAATTTATTATAGAGCTCCTTTGATTATGAAAGGCTTACATGTCAAAATGTTGAAACTACTAATTCTATTTTAGATTATATTTGGAATGTGTAAAGCAGTTTAAAACTAGGTTTTGACTTCTTTTGTTTATTTATATATAATTTCTGGACATGTTTCTCCCCTCTCCCTCTAGATATAAATACACTATTAGTTTAAAATAATTTAAAAATTAATACTATATGTGTTAATGTTTATTTTGTGGAAATTTTCTATGATGGATGTATAATAGTCTATGGATTTTTTAAAATTAATTAATACAGGACATATTTATTTACTGTTTAGTTTTAAATTTTAATACAATGTTAAAACTAGAAAATTAATTTGAACATTAATCTTGCTAAGGAAGAATTCAACATGTTTTTCTATAGATAAATCCTGATTTAGAAAAAATTTGATTGCAGGAAATCTTTAAGAAGAAAACTTTCTAGTCAACCATGTATTCTACTAGGACATGTAAAGCATACACACATACAGACAGACAAACAGAAGACCTGAAAATTCAATCCATTTGTTTAATTTTTTCTAGAAACTCATTGTGATTTCAAGATATGATATTTATTCTAGGTTAGTCTAAGTAGACAGTGGACTACATTAAATCCTATGAATCAAAAAAAAAAATCTGAATAAGTTTAAATATTTTGGCTTACTAAACTAATAAAAAATAAATGTGAAGCTTTAATCCAATTTATACTTGTCCTTTATATGTACATGTAATTGTGGTTATGTCCAGTTTTACAGAGCTTATTTTATCCAGCTTGATGGGTGAGTTTTATTAATCTCTACTACACTGCAGAAATAGTCAATTACAAAACCAGAAGAATTTTTTTAAGTGCTCTACTTCTTTCACAATTGTTCACAATGACTTTTCAGTCTTTCAGTGTTTATGGTGCTGTATAGGAAGTCACTTTAGCACAATATTTTCCAGTTCATCTGTTCCATTCTACATCTGTTACACATAATGAAGTTTACATATAAGAGACAGAGAATGTGTTTTGGAGGAATATATATATATAAATTGACTGCTTTTCATAAAGGTTTTTTGTGGTAAAAAGTCAGAAAGAAAATAGATAAGAGAATGACACAGTCTTTTTTAGAATAACTTCTCCAGACACTCTAGTTGTATATCATGAATTATTTTTATTTCATGCTTTTATATTTTTAAAATAAGTATCTGTCAGAATGTAACTACTGAAGAATAAAATCATAGCAATTTGACCTTGACACCAAACTTAATAGACTATATTAAAAGGCATTCTTGAACTTTTCAAGGGACTGGTAGACCTGTGCAAGAGAGAGAATTTTTATTTGATAAATGCAGGAAATAATTCATCCTTCAAACATCAAGAGGATGCTAGATAAAAGAGCATTGCAGTATAAACACAAAGGTCAGAAAAATTGTTAATGTTATTTAGTACAGTGGTTCTCGTGCTGTGCTTCATGGTCACTGGAGACATTGCTGTTCAGATCTGCTAACTTGCCTCCTTGCTTTTCCTAGATTGCTTTAATTGCTAAAAATGTTTTACCAGTAAGCAATGCCTGTAATTAAGCTAATGATGTCATATCATAATGGAGGAAATAAATGTAATTTTAGCACATATGAATGGCAGAGGGTCATCTTGTGCAAAGTTTGATCGCTCTAGGAAAAGAAACTTTAAGGGTTTTTTGGTTCTTGTGAAAGCTAGTAGAACACTGATTAATTAGATTTGTTCATATTTATGAGAAAATACTTATTTTTTCAAAAGCCACTAAGATAGCAAACCCATTGAGGATTTTCCTTCTGATAATTTAAGCTATATTTTTGACTTTTTCTATATAATTCTATTCACATTTTGTTGTTATACAGGTTATTTCTTTGAATATCTTTCATAACTGCATTAAAGGATTTCCTTTTGAAGTTTATTTATTTATCATCTTATTAAAGTAATATAAATATTGCTATATTTTAAGCCATAAAACATGACATAGTTGACATGATAGTTCAGGAGACTGGCCATACATTATGGACCTACCTGACAGCTCATTTTCTTGCTCAAATGCTTTTCTTGTTGAACTTAAGAGACTCCTTTGGTATATAACTTTATATTATTTTACTTCCTTTGAAAAATTGCCCCAATATTAATTCTGTCTCAAGAAAAGATATGCCAAGTTCACATCTACAAATAAATCTTTTATTGACCTCTCTGAAAAGAGGCTAGTGTCTCTTTTCCTGATCCTGCCACTGGCACAAGAAGAGATATAATGTAAATAGACCCTGCAGAGGCACAACGTGGTGACTCCAACTGCCTGAGAAATCAGCTAGCTGTTTTAGTAAGCCCTCTCCATCCCTGCTGTGCTCATGCACTTACAAATATGAAAACATCTCCATCTGGCATGTTCTCAAATGAAAGTACTTAGAAACACAGGACAGATATTCTCCCGACTCTGATTTCCCGTGCTTCTACTAGCAAAAATCAGAGAAGCCATGCAGCCATTTAGATGCACTATGAGTATCCTGACAGGTTCAGACTCAACCATCAATCTTTCCTTTGACCTGCTGGGGACTTCATTGCTGGTCCAGCCTTTTATAGCATTAATCTTCATTGCTGCTGTACTAAATTACTTTATTTCTTTGAATGATTTCTTTTCATGATTTCTTCAGTAAGTGAACTGGTAGACAAGGATGAAAAAACTGTGAAAGAGGTTTTTCTGGAATTTAAGTGTTGATACATGCAGACTGTCATTTTAAAGCTCACCATTTCTTTATTATGACATTTTGTTCCTGGAGCAGGTGTACAATGTAGTAACAGAGGCTTCTGACATTTTTTGGTATGCCCTAGACCTGAGGCTTGTCTCCACCTGCCAGAAGAATGTGGGTATCTCGTAGGTCTTATAATGAACTACATCCCAGTATGCATGGTCTGGATAACCTAAGAATGAATTCCAGCCTATTCAATGACAAAAAAGGCTTTGTATTCAGCCAGATTTACCAGTCTAAAACTGAAGCGTTTATAGCTAACTGTCAAATGAATTAAAAGAATTTTCTCAAAAAAGGTGTTTAATACCTTGTATGGATAAAACATTCCTTTATGAATAGCACCAATCTCATTACAATGCCAGTAGGGAGGGTTTCAACAACTAGATACTTAATTTCTAGATGGTTGGAGCAGGTAAAATAAATCCTGCCATCTTGAGTGACCTACATATGTCAGTAGCATTAGCTTAAGTCATATCTATGGTTTTGAAAAATTTTCCTTAGAGAGAACACTAAAATAACAGACCCAGTTTGTGTAATAGATGTATTTAAGTGATAATTTTTGCCTGGATCTAAATAGGCGATCAAGATTTATTTATGTATTTCTTGATTGATTAATTTTAGAGGAGTAACATGCAGAAACTCTGTGATAAACTTTGGGGGATTTATTATTGTTATTATTATGTACAGACAATAATTTTTATCAGCAGTATCTTAGAGAAGCTTTTAATTCAATGTGTGAATACTTTCTCTCTGATTGTATACATGTATATGATTTTTATTTAACAGGAGATACAAGCCATTCTACTTTAATGTTTAGTTTCAGATTTTGATATTCTTGCCTCATTTTCTTATGTTTATATCTGTTTAAAGGGCACTGTTAACATCTTGGATACACTGTTTTGACCAAGTAGGGTACTTTAAACTATTTTAAGTGTTTGAGAATTTGATTTTAATAATGAAAGGAATGAAGGTCTGTTCTTTAGAATTTGACTATTAGAAAAACAGTGGCATAGTTCAAGAGCTCCCTCTTCTGATACTAAAAACCATCAGAATATTGAGTTTTATTAAAGAAAATCTGCTTCTATCCAGAAAGGTAATTTACTGGTCATTTGCCTCCAATAATTTCTGCTATTTTGACACTACTTTTTCATGTTCAGATCAAACATAAGATTCTATACAGGTTTGTTACTGACAAAAACAACCAACAAAACCAAAACTATGTACCTTCCCCTAAACTTCTAGTTAAATCTAGTTAAATGTATTTCCTAAAGGGAAAAAAATTCCAGAGAAGAAACAGTTCACCATTCCATTATATACAGTTAAAGTGGACAATACTATATTATATATAATATATATAGATGTATGGTGGGGTGCAGTGTAGAGAGGGACAATCACAAGCTTTAAACATCACAAACTTGTATCACAAGCTTCATTTTCAATGCAAACATTAGATTGAATTTTTCAACTCTTCCTACAAATTTGGTTCCCATTGATGCTAGAGGGAATTTTGCAGTATTGTTTTCCCCAGGATAGAGTCCAGATTCCAGTATTAGAACTCAGAGTCCTGTTATAAAGCATATGAGGACACACCCTTCACACTTCAGAATGACATCCAGGGCCATCAGGATAGTTATTGAGATCTGCCAACAGTCAGCATTCTTGTTGAGGTGGCATCCAAAGCTGGTGACTAGGGAAGGATTGATGACAAATTTTCCTTCAAATCTCCACACAAATGTGAATCATTTAAAGGTGCTCCACTTGAGATCCTGTGCCCAGGAAAACAACCATTAGCTCCAACTCAAAGAAAAGTAGACGTTTCTTCTCTTCTAGCACCCAAAGCCCAGAAATTATCTTATTTGCTTGTTCCCACCTTTTTGTTTTCTTTTCAATAGTCAAAATTTTTCTCAGAGCAAGGCTCCATTCTTTCCTTCAGTAAGTCCTGAGGCAGAAAAAAGTGATGAGCAGTTATGTATACCAAATATGACTTAAGCATTAAATCCAAGGAGTTACAGCACATGAAGGCTGACCAGAAATTAAGCATCTGACTCTTGGAGAGATTTTAAATGTCTCTTTCTCTCTTCTCAGCTGTTTTAACATTCCTTCTGTGAAGCATCCAATACTGGAGGCCTTATTGAATATTTTCCCATCCTCTGTATACAGAATTAAGTTTTACACACAAACCTACTTGGAAACATGCAGCTATTAAATAAGTGGAATGATACTTAATGGTGGGAACTAGGAGTAGAAAGAGTCTGAGAATAAATTATTTAATGGAGCTGTCCGCATGATTGAAAAGAAATAGGTCGCCACTTTTCTACTTTATGTGGAGCACCGTCTTTAGGAATACATAGGCTATTGAGAGGAAGTCTACTATGCTGAATCTATTCAATCAAAATAATTACATTTAATTCTTGAATATGTAGGCATGATGTGTCTGTCATATTCTTCAGGCTCACCAGGACAAAAGTATTTTTGCCTCATGTCCAAAAGGAGCTTGCTCACACCTGCTATTTATTTCAACACAGGAAATTAGAAACCTTTAAGATACAGCTCCAGCAGAACTACAGATTTTTAAAATATAGGTTTAGATTTTGAATTTTGCTTGGAGCACTGCTTTAATCACATAGGGCTTTTGAGACATTACTGAGTGACTCTTCTGTTATTCTATTAGTCTTAAAAGGTTCTCACCTTTCTCTAAATGTCTTACTTCTTACCCTTTGTTAATTGTATCACCAACTACCTTTAATGTAGGATGTATTTAGTATTCTTTTTCTTGCTTTTTAAATCTATATCAACCCTTCTTTCTTAAAATCATAAAACATTAAACATGGGTTTCTAATACTGAACAGTTTTCTCATGTGCATGCAATAATATCAGAATTGAATGCATACTACTTACATAATGTGTCTTAAGCCAAAGCCTGACATTATCACCAATGAGTTTCCTCTGACCTTAATAAATTAGTTATATTAGAATTTGAAAGAATCAGGAAAGGGTGCAAAGTAGCTAAATATATTTATGTACAGAAGGATGCAAGCATATGCAAAGTCATTTTTGTTCACTTGGCAGGTGTGAGCAAGACTGGGTCAAGAATTTGTACTACCTTGTTAACACAGTGTTGCACGTCAGAAAACAAATTCTGCTTATTAAATCATTTTATTTCTAGAAAGATTTCCAAGTTCTTCTGTCAGTATCACATTCTTACAGAATTCATAGACATTTTAATCAAATGTGGTTTCTTGCGGAGCAATGACTTTTTTCTCAAGTATTTCCTCCGGGTGCGCTCCGGGTGCGCTGGCAAGCAGCGATATCGTGATGGCGGTTGTATCCTCCTGTCTGTGTTATCGTTGTTATTTCTTGTGGCCTTTGCTGTTTTGTTAAATTGCCTTTGTCTCAACCCACGAGTTTCAATTTCAATTTTCCCCTCCCGGCCACGTGGCTGCCACGTGGTCCTTTGTTCCCATCTGCGGCCAAATCACGACAATTATAAATCTGTTTTCCAGGGAATTTTGGCTATTATAGAATTCTCCTAAAAGTCTTTATCTTTGGTGTATTGTAAATTTCCTCGAGTCTAACGATTACTCTTCTTATGTCTTAAATCCTACTGGGTTTAAATGTAACTACCCATCAGAAGGGTTTAGTTATTAATTCCTATTTTAAGAGAGAGTTTTCAGACATACTCTTATGATCATGCTGTTATTAGGCTCTTGCTCATGTCTTGAATTATTCAAGTATTTTTAAATTGTATAATCCCAATGGACTTTCTAAACATTGGTGAAAAAACTCAGAGAATGTTAAAAGGCTAACAGACCATCTCAATGAGCATGAACTCCTTTTTGGCATGCAGTATGCATCAAGAGCCTCACAGAATGTCCAACAGCTATCAAATAAAAGGCAACAAAGGTGAGCTTTTTTAATCCACCTTTTGGTGTCATTTTCCATCTCAGATGTCTCCGTCCTAGTGTGAAACTGAAGTTATTTAAGATGTTACCAACTTTCTGAGAATTAATCATAGGCAACTAGTGGGAAACAGAAGCACGTTCAGAGTGAAAGTGTCAATAAGTAGTCAAAAGATTATTATCTAAGGACTGTCAAGATATGTAAAAAAAAAAAAAAATGAAGTGCACAAGCACGAATTAAATGTTTATATTTATAGAATAATTGAGGAGCAAGAAATAGAAGTAGGTGTATTTTCTTGTGTATTTCCTAAAATAAAGTCTGTTATTGATTTAAAATAAATAATGTTATCCACTGAATGACTAGAATGACCATCTTGAGCATGCTGGTTTAGTGATCTCCCACCTAACCTCTATATAGATGTGAAAGTTAATGAGTTTGGAACCCAAAGTAGTAAAGCTCTGAAATAATGATTATATAGGAATGTTTTTTATTAAGAGCAGGTGGTCAACAACACATACTTTATGAAGAGAACTGTTCTGGACTAACAAAAGGAATTTACTTCATCATATTACAGAAAATGTTTTGCTTTACAGTGTTTTTACCATTAAGAACCACTTCTATAAATTGGTGCTGTAAGGAACTTCATTTTATAAGGTATCTTATGAAAGTTTGGTGAGATGTGCTAGTTTGCTTGAACTGCCAATGACTCCTTTGGGGCACTGCATAAATTTGCAGTGAAAGACTGTAATGAATAATAAAACTATATCATCAGAATAAAATTATTACAGAATATTCATCACCTTCTTCTACTCCAAAAATCATATAGAAAATTGCAATATCAGCATAAAGGCTCATGAGTGCCAGATGGTTTGGATTAGAATGCTTTATTTAGCCATTTAGAAGCTGCATTATCCAATGATTTTAAGTTTTGCTTAGTAATTAGTAGTGCAGTTTTAGTCTGCATAAAATATATTGCAGTATATGCTGTTTGAACCTGTTTCTTAAAGCTATGACTGGAATTGTTCTGTACATCATTGAAAGCAAAAATGGATGAAACAGTGCTAGCTGTTGTATTATGCAGGTATGTTCACATGCTCAGTCAAGTTTTAGATCTTAGTCCCCAGTTTTGACAATAGTTAGATACCAAATTTGTCTACAGTCTGGACAAAGATGATAATAGCCATGGGGGATGATTTATACATGTCTGTCATACATCTATAATAGAAAACATAAGGTAGATAGTGCTCTCTGTGAATTTTCTCTCCTGAAGTGTACAGCAATTTCATCCTTTAAGAAATGCCCTTTTTCAGTCATTTACAGCCTTCAAGTCTTATAAAAAATATTTACTCAAGTGAAGGCTCATGATAGACACTTTAAATCTATTCTGGAAAAATACATTGAGCTTGCAGCAGACAAATACTTCTGCTTATTGACACATCATTAGGGAAGATTCCTGCCAAAAAATGACTATTACCAAATGCAGAAGCTAAGAATAGTACAAAGATCTCCTATTGAACTTCCTTGATTTTTCTCTGATAATACTAATGTTAAAGTTTCACTACAATTAGTAAATTGGTGTTACAAGGAAAAATTCACTGGAGATTTCCCTCTTCTAGTTTAAATTTAGCAATACTGCTAATATTTTGCATTAAGACAGTGTTGCATGTTCTCTCTACCAAACCTCATTGTTTTCTGTCAAAGGGAAACACCAGTTCTGTAGCTGACAAAATTTGTCTCCTCAGCTGCAAATACAGCAATTAACACAACTTTGTGATATAAACCAGCCATTTCTCAGTTAGTGCCAGACTTCCCGTTGTCTCATTCTAACTGAACTACCCAATAAACTGCAACCAACTACTAAAAGACGACCCTGATCACCTCTTATGTTGTTGAAGTATTTCTCAACCTTAAGTCAAGGCTATTCATATAACTGAAATAAGACGCCTACCTGTGTAGGCTTTTGTGTAAGTCTTTTGACATAGTCCCCAATAACGCCTTTCTCTCCAAATTGGAGAGATACATCCAGAGGGTAGTGGTCAATGTCTCAATGTCCAGATGGAGATTGGTGACAAGTGATGTCCCTCAGGGGTCCATACTGGGACCAGTACTGTTTAATATCTTTATCAATGACATAGACATTTTGATTGAGTGCACGCTCCACAAGTTTGTCAATGATGTCAAGCTGAGTGGTGTGATTGACACACCTGAGGGATGGGATACCATCCAGAGGGACCTGGAAAAAGTGGAGAAGTGGGCCCATGTGAACCTCATGAGGTTTAACTAAGTGTTCAACAAGTGCAAGGTCTTGCATCTAGGTCAAGGAAACCCCTAGTACCAATACAGGCTGAGGGTGAAGGGACTTAGAGACATTGTACAGAGAAGGACTTGGGAGTACTGGTGGATGAAAAGCTGGACATGAGTCGGCAATGTGCACTTGCAGCCCAGAAGGCCAACCATATCCTTGTCTGCATCAAAAGAAGTGTGGCCAGAAGGTTCAGGGTGGTGATTCTGCTCCTCTACTCTTCTCTGGTGAGACCCCACCTGGAGTACTGTGTCCAGCTCTGGAGCCCTCAGCACAGGAATAACATAGACCTGTTGGAGTGAGTCCAGCAGATGGGCACAAAAATGATCAGAAGGCTGGAGTATCTTTCCTATGAAGAAAGGCTGAGAGAATTGGGGTTTTGCAGCCTGGAGAAGAGATGTCTCTGGGGAGACGCTATTGTGGCTTTTCAATACTTAAAGGAGGACAAACTCTTTAGGTAGTGGTTTTAAGGGTAGAGGGTAGATTTAGACTTGATAGAAGGAAGAGGGTTTTTTTTTAAATAAGGGTGGTGTAACCCTGGAACAAATTTTCCAGAGAGGTGGTAGATGCCTCATCTTTGGAAGCATTCAAGGTCAGGTTCAACGGGGTTCTGAGCAACCTGATCTAACTAAAGATGTCCCTGCTTGTTGCAGGAGATTTGCTCTCTTTCAACCCAAACTATCTTATGATTCTATGAATTCTTTAAGAGTTAGGCAACAGAGTGATCCCAAAACTATGTATAAACAAATATACTTGGGAACATAGGCATAGGCAGAGGGAGCTGGTGGTGTTCAGCCTGGAGAAGAGGAGGCTCCGGGGAAACCTAGTAGCGGCCTTCCAGTACCTGAGGGGGACCTACAGAAAGGCTGTACACAGTCTGTTTACAAAAGCTGGCAACAACAAAACAAAGGGTAATGGCTTTAAGATGGAGAAGAGTAGATTTAGATTGGAGATTAGGAGAAAGTTCTTTACAATGAGGGTGGTGGAGCACTGGAACAGATTGCCCAGGGAGGTGGTTGAGGCCCCTTCCCTGAAGATACTCAAGCTGAGGCTCGACGAGGCCCTGGGCAACCTGGTCTAGTTGGGGGTGTCCCTGCTGACTGCAGGGGGGTCGGACTAGATGACTTTTGGAGGCTCCCTTCTGGCCGGGATGATTCTATGATTCTATGATTTTTGGTGATCTTAAATCATAAACCGATCAAAAATAAATGAATGAGATTTATTATACAGAGTTTACTTTACCAATTTGAGTAAGAGCAGTGAATTGCTGCTTAGCTTTTATACCCTGGTTCATTTCCATTATTTGGAGCTCAAGAATCTCAAAGATCTACAGAAGGTTAACTTCAGACTTCTAATAAGAGACTGCTGAAGCTGACAGAGAAATTGTTGAGACTGGTTCTGCAGCTAACTCTTTGTGACTGAACAGATGTATTTCTAAATTTTCCTTCCCATCATTTACCAGCTCCTTCTCCACTATATTTAGGATTGAATGCTCATTTTCTGAACATCTTCCATTCTGTTGGGTTTGTTCCACATTTAAGAATCAGTAGGTCAAATGTGCTCCAGACTATTTTGTTAGACTTATTAAAATCAAACCGAAACTGTATGATTAATGATATGAATCATCTGTGTTGCTTTTTTTTTAAACAGGAAAGTAAACAAGTACTTGTCTAGAGCTCCACCTGCTTTGCTGCTGTTATGGTGCTGTGCATATCAGAGAAAACAATTCCCCCTTCTCAAGGCTGAACTAAAATTAGGCTCCACCTGCAAGATGTTAGTGAAATCTTACACAGCTGCATTCCAGAGACAAGTTCCACAGATTGCTTTTGGAAAGCACTGTGCATTTCTGGCAAAATCAAAATCAAACTTGTTAGCTTTTTTTGCCTAACTTTTCAAAAATGTATTATTAATGATAAATGTAATTATTATCACACTAATCATGCTGATAAGTAATCTCAAAAATAGATCCATTTAAAATGTAATTTTACACCCACATCCCACTGTATTTAACCACTTCTTTGCAAATGCAGGCAGTAATCATAATAATAGTTAGCACTTAGACAGCACTTTATTCATTTATAGACACTTCTGTGGCACTCATCACCAGAGTAACTTTATTTTCTTTATTATGTCTTCAAAGTGCTGCACTGACATTAACAAATTAATCCTCACGGCACTTCAGTGAGAAAGGAATAAGTCTGATCATGCACTATTTACTAAGCAAAACTCTACTCTTATCCACCCTCAATAGCCTCTTACTCACTAACAGAGTGAGTGGGAAGATTAGAACATAGATTACAAGGACTACAAAGATATTAAAAAATATTCCAATTTCAACTTTGAAGTGACAAACAATATTGCTATTGACTTCAATAGTAGAAGGGCCTAAATATCTATGCCTAACCTTTTTCACAGTACTTCTTTTTGACTAGTGAATGATAAATATTCCAACATATGGAATTGTTGGAAGTGTCTGCATAACTGTAAACACAACAAACCTAAAACAAACCAGTATTTCATTCAGCAAATAGGAGTGAGCTACATAGACTTTCCTTTTCCGGAGGTAATGGGCTTTTAAGACCTTCATTTAAAAATAGAGCTTATGCATATTGAAGATTGAAAAGAAATTTGTGTCCGTTTTCATTCACTGTATTTACAGAAAGACAAATTCTTATATGAGACTTTTAGTAACAATTTAAATGTGAAGTGGATTAACCAGATGTAAGTTGGTTAGTAGAGTAAACGAAAGATGAAAATAGATGAAAAAAGATGAAAACAGTCTTGTTATGTATTCAATAGCTCCTCTGCAGATAAAATTTAATAAATGATAAAATATATACTCAAAAGATGGCTCTGGGATGTACAGTGTCATTAACCAGTTGTAACACAACATAATTGAAACCTGTAACTGAGGACAGACCCATAATGGATAATTAATGTCACAATTTCTTTTGCATGCTAAGATATTATAACATAAAAGTAATTGAATCAAAGTAGGCTACCAACTGCAGTGTGGGAGTAAACATTTTGTTTACCATGCTTCCCAATTGTTACTGTCAAAAAAAAGAAATATAAAAGGAGGTTTAACTTTCAGCTCCTAGATAGTGAACTCCTCTCTCTTTCCACACTAGAGGCCATTAAAGACTTGACGGCCCCCTGAGACCAAGTAATTCTAGTGCACAATATAACAAAAGAGTCAGTACACTGGCGGTGTGGGAGTGGACTGGGGCACTTAGATAAGTTTCATTCATTGCAGTAGCCCAAGGGAACAGTGCATCAAGCCAGCTGCACTGGCTCCGTTCATCCTGTAACTTTACACTATTTTCCCTCTAAGTCACTACTAATCCCTCGGGTTTACATGTTTTTTTGGGCGGCATCAGAGAAAAGCAGTGTGAAATTGCCTGAAAGCCTCTTTATAAATAAGACTTATGATATAGACCAGTTTTGTTGTTGAAAGACTGAAAGAAATGCCCTTGAGGATCTCAAGAACCATTTTACAAGTTTCTCACTGTGATTTTTTTTGTCTGTCTAATGACTGATTTAAACTTTAAAAAATGAACCCCAACAAACACACAACTATTCCCAGCTCCCTCTTTTAACTTAAAATATATCTGGTTTAAACTTTAAATATGCCTGTTTTTCTTCTGTTCATCTAACTACGATATATCCAACACAAAATATCCTTTGCTTAGATATCTTGCCTGTTTTGTTACTAACAAATTGTCCCTTTTTTAAAGACTTGTCTTATTCCCTGGGAAGCTGTAATGCCCTGGGACAAATTCCCACCTGGCTGTGTGGGTGTGGCTGCACTTAAGGCAAGAAGAGGTGAACTCACTAATACCAGGTCTGGATTAGCTCATGCACTTCACAGGCATGGATGTGTGACGCATATACTACTAGTCTTGTGCCACGGCCTAATAATCTATGCAAAAAACTGAGACACAGTAAACATCACGTATTGAAGGAAAAGTTTCAAGCTGACCCTGCATATCGTTTAAACCCAACCTTGGTTCTCCCCGTGAGTTTGAAAAGCCATTTCATATGAGGGAATGTATAGGATGGCAAAATGTGGTAGTTCAGGGATAAATTTTGTTGTAATCATGCAAGGAACTAGTACAAGGTGCTGGCAAAGATGGATTCTTCCCAATTCAGAACTCAGATAATTATCAAATTGAGTCTCATTTATAAGAAACAAATATAATCTGTAGTAAGAAATTATTTTTTTTTAAATGTTAAAGCCTGAGAAACTTCCAGATTCTCACCAAGACTCACCAAGAGTATTTCAAATCACACCAAGTGCATCATCTCCTGACCTCATGCCTGACTCTTTATATAAAATAAGCCTCTAAAATGAAGTCTCAGAAATGCAGTCTCATGTAGTACCATCTCATTGACTCTTCTTACGTACATGGTGCCTAGGTGCTGATAATGATAGTTCTCAAATGCGTATCATATGGTATACATTGATAATGCCCACCAAACATGCCAAGTATTAGTTGTCTTACATTTGTGGGTCTGTGTTTGAAAGTTTTGCTTTCTCAAGCTCCACTTTTTGTGAAAGTTTATACAGTGCAGCAGCTGATTATATCACAGCCTTCAGTTCTCCAATAGTAACATATGGAATCCATCATCAGATGATGTAATGTTCTCTGCTTACAAAATAATTACTAATACAATCCCTACTTTCTCTTTTTCTTTAGTATTTGTTTTATTTTGGGAAGGTAAAAAAGATGTTGCAGAGATAATTATATATGTCAGAATACTTCAAGTATAACGCTTTTTTCTTCTTGTTAACATTGGTTATGGTATTTGAATAGCACTGAAACAATTGTAAATTGGCTTACTGGATTTCCACTAGATGACATTTAAAACCTTCATCTTTGAATGAAAACTTTTTTCTTCAGTTCTGGTTAAAGATCTCAAGAAGTGTATTTGCCTTTTAACTATAGCAAATGAATGATTAGTTTTGAGACACTGTCATTTGTTTAGTGGAAAACAATATGTATCCATAACTACCTATATCTATACCTATCTATTTGGTACCAGTGGAAATTAAGTGATGCTTAGGACAGATTTGTCCTTTAGGCAGAAATATGGATGAAACAGGCACAAAACTACGTCTATGTTGATGGTTCATCAATCAATTTCCTATTGATTCTTTCATTAAGAGAGTCAACTCACTTAAATTGAAACCTACAAAGCTCCTTAGCAGACAAGTTGAAAAGACATTGCTTTTTGATGGTAACTTTCTTGTTAAAGCCAGTGACAAAGATCCTATCTAATGGAGTCAGTTCAAGGGGCTGAAAAGCAAAAAGGGAAGCAGAACTGATAAGTGAAAAACTAGGAGTTTCATCCTAAATAAATTTCCTAAGAATACTTGCTTTGGAATGAACTCTGTATTCTCTGACAAATTTCAATCTATATGGCACAGTATAAAATGGAAAAGAGCTAATTAGTGTGAGGGGATATAACTATAAGGCAGAATGACAAAAATCAGTAAGTTTCTAAATATTTTGCAGAATGGATTCTCTCATCATAACAACTGGGATATGTATTTATGTAATGGATAAGTATATCTCCAAGAGCTATGTTGTTTTCTGTCAGGAAGTGCTCAAAAAGCACTCATCATCAGTAGTAAATGTTTGGACAATTCAGATAATGGTTGTCTATTTACCAGCATATTTCATCCTTGCTACACAAAAAAATGCCTGTAAAATTATGTAAGCTATTCTTTGGTAAAGGTGTTCTGCTTGGACTCAAATACTTTTGAGTTTTCCTGTGAAACTGTAAGATAATTTGAAAAATCATATCTGGTTTTATGGGACTTAGCAGGTAAAAAATGTGATGGCACATTAGTGAGTTTAACTTCTATTTCTGGTAGACTCAATCATTACAAAGCAACCATTACTGTTTACTTTTGTTATCCCTTTTATGCATGGGATTTTCTGAAAGATGTGTTATTTCATGCCATATACCTGTCCTGAAAACAGTGGAGGAAGAGAACAATGGCATGGCTTTGTTTATCACAGCATTTTTCTGAGCAGCAGTATGTTTCTACATGGCAGAAGTTGCTTTTGACATGCAGATCAAGTGAGATGGTCAATACAGGGTCTTCCCTTCCCGGGCATTCCAGTCATTCCACAGTGGGACGTCTCTCCTTTCAGTGTCTCTAGCCTTTGCCTTCCTTTTGTAACTCAGTGTCTTACCACTGCCCCTTTGGCACAAGTTCCTTAACAGAGATATTTTCTGAATTTGATCTCTCAAGCAGAGTTTCTTCTTTTCCTTTCGTTTCTGAAAGATTCTGTGGCCAAGTCTTTACTCTGACTTTCTCTTCCTGTGAAACAGTTGTTCTCAGATGCTCTACTAATCTGCAATTTGGTGCAAGCTTCTTTTTAGCTGAGAGTGAATGAGGAGGATAGTAAATCTGGATTGTACTGCCTTGACAATATGCCACGGCCTTTTCTCAGGGAAGAAGAATAGGGAGGGAAACCTTGGGCCTATTCATTATTCTGACTGATATTTTTTTCTTAGTTGACAGCTAACACTGAGAGTACTTCAAAGGTATTAGATAAAGAAGAAGGAACAGAGGGCCAGCACATCCATAAAATCCATTTATTTAATAAACCATAAAAAGCTTCAGAGCATGAGTGAGATGTCTACAAGTGCACAGAGCCAGCTTTCTCTCCAACCTTTTGATACCACTGTTAGGTATCAGCAAGAATTAGAAAACATAAGCTGTTTGAGAATGGCCATATTTTGACCTGAATAAACAACAGTGCTTATTTACATCAATCTGTATAGCAAGACAAGAAGGCCCAGGTTTAATACAAACCAGCTAGATTTTCTTGAGCCAGCAATGAGCAGATTCCAGAGAGTCCAACACAATTGACATCAGTATCTAACATGTATGTAACATCCTCCATAGCAACAGTCATAAGCAGGCTTGGCACAGAGCTCTCACAATATAGCTGTGCTAGATCAAAACTAGATTAACTTGGCTTTAGTCTCTTATTTCTTGAGATAGTCACCTCTGGCATTTACATCAGCATTCACATTCCCTTCAGTCCCTTGGTAATTACGAATTCCTTGAGGCTAAATGGATATTGGAAGCATATGTAAACCCACTTGAAGATCTAGGTCAATAGCCTTTGATGAATTGATGGGAGCCAAATTGGTGCCAAATCCAAACTTTCTAACTTTCTAGAGAACCTTCAGGTGCTGAATTTGTGGCCTGAAAATATTTACTTTAGATAAGTTATCACAATCTGTATATGAGTTTTCTTGTTATCTTGTCTAGTATGCTACTGTGGCAACTATTACAGGTCACTTTAAGGTCAGTAAGAATAGCTCTAGTTTTCTTTTGAAGCTCACCTTGAACTTTTACTACTGAGAACATAGTAAATCCAAGACTTAGTCATACATGCTTCATGCAGTCAGAAAACCTGACTGTCACTTACCAGCTGTTATCAACTGCTCTGCCACAGGTATAGGTCAATAGGGTCATTCACTCCACAGAAATATGGCCATGGCTTCAGAACTGAACTGATGTTGGCCAGTAACTGGCAAGAAGGGACTATTCAGTGCTGCTGTACTAGTTATCGCTCATTTCATTATTTTTTATATATTTTCTCTTGAGACTAAGTGGGTGCCTTCATCTTGGCTGAGGTGTGACAGCTGGTTATGTTTCATACTGCAATTTTTTAGTTTGTTTAAGAGGGACAAGTTCAAAGCTAGCTGATATATTGCAACAAAAAATCTCTCAGAAAAGTGTCAGCATACACCTGGAGAATATTGCCAGCACCAGCAAAGAATTTTAAAGCAGTCAAATGAAAACAAAGAGGCAAAGAGCATACCTGAAATTACGATGCACAATGTACACCTCACTCATGACTCAGGAGTTCTGTTTGGTTTTTTAGAGGAGAACAAATCTGTGGCTTTAATTTTGCAAGGTTCTGTGCACTCTCCAGAGTGCTGGTAGCAGCTGTTAACTGCCAAATGCTATTTCCAGGGTTGTACCTTCATTAATCACTGTGCAGGTGCACAAACGAAAAATGGTTTTCTGGCATGATAAGGTGTTCACTCAAGAAGTTGAAGTTGGACAAAAAAACTATATTGATGTTAAGTCTATTCAAGATGAAGCATCAAAAAATCCTGGTGCTTTCCCCATGGAAAGAACAAAATAATTGGTGACATTATTATTTCAAGTTTTAGGATTTTCATAAACAATCCTAGTTTTTATAAAGGAGATGACAGAAATAAAAATATTGTACTTTTAAAGTAAAACATTCTCAGGTGTTCATAGTACTCACTATGGTTGTTGTCTCAGATTTATATTTTGCAGGTGTTATTTTCCCAGTCAGGTCTAAAGGGTGGGTATTATTTTTCTCAGAGTATGAAAAACTGATCAATTGTTGTCAACATTGGAAAAAACAGCCAAAAATCTAATTGTATGGATCACATCATATGGATTACAATGACACACATGGTTTATATATAAGGAAACAGCAATCCTCCATAAAGGTTTGTATAGACAACTTATCCACGTTACTCTGAAGTAAACATCCCATTAATTGTCCACATGGTCATGTGTCTGTAAAAGAGCATGTAACTTAATACATAACTTCGAGGTGTTAACCACTCCTGTGTTAGGGTGTAGGTAGGATGCAAATGATCTTGATCAGATGGCTTTTGACATGCTATCAAGTCTTTCATGCATGGATCATGTTCACCACAGGCTAACAGTTATCATAAAGCTTCCAGTAAAGTCATCTCTACTGGTATATAACATTTGATGTGATAGAGAGAAATAGATGCTAATGTCCTATAAATTGGGTGTGTAACACTGAAATTTGTATTGGATGGGACACACAAAATTAGAAAAGAGCTGTAAAGAGCAGAGCCATGACTTCAGACAAAACCTCCTCCTGAATACACAATAAGTACAAGAAGACCTCTTGAGCCTGTTCCCTATTTTTGCATTAGGCAGTGGAGCTGGCCCTAACTGCTCATGTAATGTCTTATAAAGAGACTTCCCTGACCAAAACTCTGGAGGAACTGTGCTTTCCTTTGGCATATGCCACCAGTAAATTTCCTGTCACTGTCAGGCACTTTGAATCTGACACTATAGAGTGTATCTGAAGGACAAGATTCTTGTCCTGAAATAATATTATCTAATTTATATCTCATGTTTTCACTCAGTACTGTTTTCTTAGATTTCAATTGGATTCTCTTCAATTTTCAATACCTAATTTGCTTTATGTAAAAAAAGATGCTCATTAAATAGTTTTGTTATGTGTCAGTTCCCATGTTAACATCTGTAGTTAGATGTGTGGCACCAGCATTGTTCAGCCTGTATAAAGCATATTCAGAGCTGAAAGTGATTTGGAGAGGGAAATTTCAAAGGTGACAGCTGTTCATATCTCATCAAAACCCCCACTGCTCTTCTGTTCCATGAAATTTTTACTCCTACCTTGACTCTAATATATACTCTGGAAATACTCTGTGTCTCAAAATATCACTGAGGCACCTCATGAGAGTTCTCAAAAAATATTCTGCTACATCACAGATGCTATATTAATATGTAGAAGAAAAAGACACAGAAGACAATTGTCAGATACTATAAACTCTAAGTGAGCTGAATGATTTTTTCTAAGGTCTACTTTTTTTTTGTCTCTTCAGTTCAAATTATTTAAAAAATTAATTTTTAAGTGGATTTCATTTTTTCAGTCTTACTACCATGATGTTAAGAAACAAGGAAATAATCTGGAGCCCACTAATTGTCCACGATCTTGGAAACTCCTTTAAAATCTACCTGCAAGGGATACATGTGATTGCCATGAAGTCAAAAGTCTCATTCTTAATCTGGCCTACATTATTTGCATTGGGTCAGACTAATGGGAACAATTTATCTATCTTCCTTTTTTTTTTTTTTTTTCCCTTACTGCTGCTGACAGCATACAAAATGGTATCTATTTTCTGTGAGTTCACATTCTAACTCTGCTGGCTTATAAAAGTAGCTTTCACTGATGGTCAACATAGGGTCTCCTAGGTAATGTAGTACCTAGTAATGTATTTTCATATAGCTGTATGTATTACACTGATGTTAGAATACTATGGTCACAAAATAGGATTGAGAAGGACCTTTACAACTCACCTAGTCTAACCCTCTGCCCAAGGTGGGATCTGCTACGCTTTTTGTAATTGTCAACAGATGTTTGTTCAATCTGTTTTCAAAGAATTAGTGTAATGGAGATTCCACAGGCAATACAATGCAGCATTTCCACAGCTCTTGCTTAGACAATTTTTCCCAATACCTAACCTGACCCTTCCTTTCTGAAATGCGTTACACACATTGAAAGAGGTAAAGACTTTGTTTTTAATGTTTGATGGTCTTCATCATGCCTTCTCCTCAGGTTTTTGTATCAGAGTATGGCTATATTATAACAAACATTTAGAACTAATTTTCAAAGGATGAATAGCTTCTTCTCCAACAAAACAGAACAAAACTAACAGAGCTTTAAATGCCCTTATCCTATTACACCATTTTTCTTGCAGATGAAGTGCTCAGCAGATATAGTACTTAACTATAATAATGCATAACTTTTTGACACCTGTAATTGACATCTTGGGACAATGTTTGGGGAAGAAATTTATAAGCACATAATGTAGAGACTGAACTGGGAATACCATTATGATAATCCTTAACAGTTCTAGTCTGCTTTTATAATAAAATAATAGAAAAATTCTAAATGGGAATATCCTGATAGAAACAAAGAAAGATCAGGAACAACTTTTTTCAAGCAAAACCATGAGCAGACAACCACAGCACTGAGTGAGTTATTGCCCTTCTCTTGATGCATGAGTCAAAGTGAAGATTTTGGCTGAAACTGAGAAGCAGAGGGACTTAAGTTACAAAGGTGACAAATTTTCCTGAGTTGAAGAAGAGAAGACAGACTTCCATTTATAAAAAAAAAAAAAAGCCTAAAGAAGTCCCTCATTGCTGGAAACTGGCAAATAAGATTCAGAAACTTATTTTCTATTCTCTTCAAGATTCCAAAGCACATGTAAGGAAGCCTGCATTTTCTGAACAAATAAATACACCTGATAGAAGAAAAAAAAGAGAAAGTTATTGAAAACCTAGACAGGTAAAACCCAGTAGCTCTCAAACACTTAACAAGTGTTGATTCTCTGTTGATTTAAATCCTTATAGCTCCTTTGATGTCAATATATATTAGCTGTGGATTGCCTTGAGGATCAAATCCTGATACTGTTGAAATCAATGGCAGACTCAGATCTGAGGGGAAATATTCTTTACTTATTCATAACTGAAGCGTATTTCCCATTGATTTAAAAATTCCTCATGAAGATAACCAACCAAATGTTCAGGTAAAATATTAACAATGAGCACAAATATGGACCCTGCAAGATTTTAGAAAATATATAATAAATTTGGAATGAACTTTCTAACCATCTATAATCCAAATGAAGATGGAATAAAAAAACCCCACAAAGGTGAATCAATCACTTGCATGTCATTTTAATTTATATTTTTATTAAAAATAATTACCTCTGCAAGGTATGGAGTTAGAGCTTTTCTATATTAATGTGTGTTCCTAAAAGCAAAATCTGGAATAAAAGGTTTTACATCTAAAATATTAATTGGATACTTTTAATATATATCTCTGGATATATATTAATATATATATATGGAATATCTCATATAATAAAAGAGACTCATCAGAAAGGTGATCAAAACCAAATTTAGTTAGGCATTAATTTTATTTATTTTAAACTAGACATTTCCTTGACATTCACTTACTGTGTTTCAGTGTTTCAATTGCACAGCTTGATGGCCTGAATTTACTAAAAAAACCACCCTAACATGCTCATCTATTTAACCCACTTATTCTTACTTGGATTTTATGCAGACATTGCTACCATGAAGGGGTAAGAGGTATCCAATAACAACTAAGAAGAAATGAGGAAGCTAAAGGGTAAAAAAGTGCTCTGTGCAGTGTACTGTTTGCTGCTTAAAAGAGAACTGTTGATGGACAAGAGACAGCCCCTGGAAAGTTGTCTGGCCAATAGCAGCTGTTAGGCAGTAGTATAAAACAGCCTTTATATAAAATGTGCATTTTATGGTTCATAGTACAGAAGATCAAAAATTAAATATATGCAAGAACATAATTAAAGGATTAATGGCCAAAGCTTCTGCGTAAAGGGAGAGATTTCCAGGGAAAAAAGTGTGTTATAAGCATTTTTTAATGACTGGGCTTTAAAACAAACCTGAAAATAGAAAAACAACAGTTCTCTTGTGCTGGAAAGGTCACATTAAGCAATTCCACACCAGCTTAAGAACTAGGAACAGGTTTTGCCTCTTTAACTTGCCAAAATGTGATTCTCAGCCTTGTGGGTAGAACCATGAATCAGAGTTCCTTGGTTTCAACAGGTAATCAAAGGAAAAGGTTCACTTATTTAAAGCAGCTCACAAATACAATGCATCTGAGCAACACATTTTGTGAGTTCAACTACCATACTTTTGCTTATATTCTATATGCAAGCTCTAGTGGCTATTTTAGCACTCTAGTATAAGGAATTTAGGATCTTCCTGAGAGAAAAACAATGGGGTTTGTATGTTTGTTTCTTTCTTGCTTGCTTGCTTTCTTGCTTTGTTGTTTTTCCCCCAAGAAGCACTACCATGGCTTGAAAAATATCCTTCATCTCTCATCATGAGCAGACATGCAATTGAATCCCCAATCTCTTGCATTTATTCCTTTTTAATAAACCATTAGAAAAATAAATGTTGGCTGGGAAAAACAGTTAACTACACCTTTTCTGAGTAGTCTGAGTGGGTTAGATGGAGTATAAAGTAGACAACCTTTGGGATTCAGAATGGCTGAGCCATCAGGGAGCTTCCAAACATTCTCTTTGGTAACAGATAGTAAGCTCTTCAGCTCAAACTGTGTTGTCATATGTTTTATTCATAGGCCATCATAAGGGCCGCCAAACAGATTATCATGTTTACATCAGGCCTCCTCAGAGAGATAAATTCTTTAATAGTTGAACTGGCAGGGTCAGTCAGTACAGAGATGCCTGCCGGGCAACCAAAAAATAAATAAGAAAAAAGGAAAGAAAGAAGAAATGAAATCAAACATTGAACAGCTTAATGATGTCCTTCAGCAGTCACCAATCAATATATTTTATCTCTTGCTGAAAAGGTTATATTAAGGTTTCATCATTTTAGCGGCATCATCCCTTTTCTGTGAAGTGAGTAATTGCAGAGGTGCATGGAAAAAGCAGAATCTAGAAAAGTATAACTTCATTGGAGCTGACAAACCTTTACAAATACTTATTTGTAATGTTGCATCTCTTTAATGATTTGGGTTCCTTGTGTAATCAAAGTGCCACATGGAGTTTTCCTATTGTTTGTTGCTGAAAGTAAATGTGTTTTAGCAGGCACAATGGCACAGAGCACCGCTATTTGTGCTGGAGACTAATTTTACAGCTGGATATAAGATAAAACAGGTCCAGGGGCCACTACTTATCTACAGCTGCATACATATGCAGTCACTCCATTGTTTGTATTTTTGTATTTAAGAGGTAATATATGTAAAACTAGCAAATGTGGAATAATTCTCACCAGTATTAATGTATGTGGCATTTAAAGGGTTAGATCAAAATTTCCTGAGAATACTCTCACTTTCCATTTTTATAGAAAATGTTGTTGATAGCACCACTTAGATTTGAAATTGTACTCAACTGTTCCTTTTTCTCAAACCCTCCAGGTTCTTATGAAAATTTGTTTTTTAAAACAGAGTAGAACCAAAATACCAACTGACTCTTGCTCAGTCCAGCTGAAACATATCTCTCTTCTCTCATTCTATCTAAGGAAATCTGCTTTTCTCTGCCCACTCTTCCCCATCCCATCTTTTAATCCTGCTCCCCACAATCTTAAAGGCCTTAAAGGCCTTAAAGGCCACAATCTTGAAACCAACCTGCTGCCTTATCACATCATCTCCGGTGTTTTTCATTTACTTCCCCATCTTATTTCAAGTTACTGCAACATTTTTACACTGGCTTTTTTTTTTTTTTCTTATTCCTCTTGTGTTATTTCATCTACTTTCACAATGGCTGTGCCTACTCTTTCGTGGGCTTCTAATATTTTAATTTGTTTTTAATATTTCTCCTTCTAAATTTGATACTGTCAACCTCCCTTGGACAGACAATTGCCCTTCTGATGCTGCAAACATTTTAAGAAAATCAATGGATCAGATAGGGGTATAGAAGAAACTTAGAGTTAAGATAAGAGGAAAAGATGTTCTATGAATTAAGTTGTTTAACTAATATTCAGAAGTTTTTGGTACATTTCTTTCTTGTGACACTCAGTCAAGAAACTTTTCAGTTTCTTCAGACACTTTGCCTTTCTTTACCTTTTCTCCTCTTTTAAAATGTGAAGAGCAGTACATCCATACACTCTTCTAAGAAAAATCCATTACAAAGTGAAGTGGACAACAACTACAATAATGTAAGTACCTCAAGACTTGTATTGAGCCTTGGGGAGCTTAGATAAAAAATTGTGCACTGCACCTAATTTATTCCTCCAGGACAAGAATTACACTTAATTTCAGTAAAGCAATATCAGAAACAAAACAAGAAAAAATGGATAAAGAAAAAGCAGAAGTTTATAAATAGAAAGGAAAATTGAAACCATGGACTACCAGAATTATTGCCCTTTGATAAGAAATGTTTGACACATGCCTTTGGTCATGGGCAAGGAGCGAATGAGACGTTGGCTTGAAGACCTGTGAATATCAGGAATTTGAAGCAACAGCATGCCAATAGCTACAGCAAATGTTTGTAAATTGAAATACTGTTTTACTTTAGAGAGATCTGCTTATTAATTCACACACAGCAGACGTACTTCATTGGGCATAGAGCTTCTATTTCCCCATTATGTACAGATTTCATGGCTTAGTACTTAACATGTTGGCAGATGAAAACATTTTGAAAAAAATATTTTTTATACATTCTGTTGTGTTAAAATCAGTTACACGGAATCTGATTAGGCTGCTGGAAGCTAGAGTGATGAATTGCAGGAAAACATGATGAGACATAACAAGCTGCAACAAAGTTGGCCAGAGAAACGTGGCCATGTAAGAAACTTGCATGAGGCAATGAATTCAAAAGATACAAAGGTATGAATCCAAATAATCAACAACACCTAAGTAGGACAACACATAGTGTGAGGGGAAACATAAGAAAAATTTACTGCTTCTTTGGTCTTTAATTGTTCCATGTTGCTCTTATAACTTTGAATAAGTAATAACTCTCGAAGGTGACAATCATTTGGGCCAGCAGCTGGCAATTGGTAAGATACACAGAAGCTTTGATTCCTTTGTTATTTTTCAGGAGGAAAGTTGCTTTATGGGGACCATGAGGCTACCACTGTGACACCAAACTGAATAGGGCTTGTTGCTCTGAATTTTCCTCATAGTTATACTGAAAAGAGTGGTGAAATTGTGCTGCTGTGTCTATCACAGATTATATATCAATCCAAAAAAGTCAGCACAAATTTGGATCATGTTTTCCCTCTCAGTCTGTGTTCCAGGCATTACAGTATATTTGGAGTATGAAGAGTACCTTGGACTTTTTTAGAGTGCAGTATGTTTAGCCTGACAGAGTATATGGAGCAAACACCTGCCTATTTGTAGAGAAAGTGGATTTAGGAATGATGGAGTGGGCTCTCATGGTGTGCTTTATTTAGTTTATTTATTTCTATTTACCAATGAGGCAAAAGGCTGACAAACTTCAGCCTTTTCTGGTCTCCAGAGGCAGGCATGGAATATTTCATTGGCAAGAGAACTGCTCTATTTTTCTGTAATTCAAAGAAACTTAATCTTCAGGACTTTGTATATCACTTCAGACACTGAAAAATTTCATATAGCTTTTGGACCTATTTCTCAAGCCAGTAAGTAAATTCCCATTACTATTCAGGGAAGCATTGTAAAAGGAAGTGGAAGAACCAGGGAACCTTATTATATTGTATCATCAGAACTATTTGAAGAAATACAGATGGAGTATTACAAAAACATGAAGAAAAATGTAGGAATAGGGAAAGAACATTGTACTGTTTGCATTTTTCTTTTTGCTACAGACATTTTCAACTGTATTTTATAAATACAGGACATCTGCTTTATTGCACTAGAGGAAAATAAAAGTTATCTTATACTCCACACAGCTAAGTTTTTTTCTATAGTTTTAACGAAAGAGGGGCATAGCACATTCTCCAATTTAAATTATGCATTCTCAGTATTTTCTCTCTTTGGTACCAAACCATACCTTAAAAATACAAGCCAAAGTGGAAGGGAGGTGGAAGAAGTGAGAAATGAGGACAGATTACAGTAAAAAGAGAGAAAATGTTAGAAGCGAGGATTTTCTCTAATTTTGTACACTTACAGAGATAGAATTAAAATAGCACTTGCTTTGCACTGTTCATTCACTGAAAGGCCTTGGACTCCTGTTAGAAGAGTACTATCTGCACATATACAGTACGTGGTAGATCATGAGCAAAACCAACATAAGGGATGAACATTGCAGTACTAACACAAGAATGCCATTCTTTAAGATAACATGGTATTTTAGTGAGGCACAGACTGGAGAGGAGGAGAGAGGGAAGTAGAAAGTCACCAACCAAACTTAAATCCAAGGGTTAGTTCAACAGCTTCAAGAACTACTTCAGCTTTCCCTTTTAGTTTCAAGATTTTGAATGTCCTGGATCAAGTGACCAGAAAAGCATTGGTAAAAAGTACCAAAAGAGAATCTATAGAATTTGAAAAAAACCCATCTCTTGATATCTCTGATACAATTCTGACATAAGTTATGTTTGGGGGTAGCTGCAATGGAACATCACTGGATGTCAAAATCTGCATAAACGGTAGCTAAAAGTGGAAGGAAAAAGTCTATTCTCTTTGGATCCTTTGTCTTTCTTACATACCTTGGTTAATTCATACCTAATTTGCTACTGTAAATTAATTAAAAAACACAGCATAACTAGGTGGTCCCTTGTGTCTAGCACAGAAGATGTAGTGACCATGTTTTGGTCATGCATTTGCATCTGTGTATAGAATGTCTTTAAAAGACACCTTGGGGACTGGTCTTTAGGTTTATTGAGCATCATCACCATGAAGCTGTGGATAATCTATATCTCAGGAACAGAGAGGAAAAAAAAGGAAAATCCTAGCTGGAGGATTCCAACACATCTATATTTTCTGGAAGCTTCAACTAATATGTAAGAATAGTATTATTTATTCAGACCAAAAGTCACTGTAGTCCAGTGCCCAGTAGCAGATGCTTTGAAAAGAGTATAACAACCAGACAGGCACCTAGTGATGCTTCTTTGTTGTAACATCCCATCTCAGTCATCTGCAGTCAGATATATTCTGAGTCAGTTCTTGATGGATTTCATGAGTTTGTCTAATTGCTTTTAGAATCCATGCAAATTCTATTATCTACAACCCCCTCAGAAATACTTAGGTACAATTATGTATTATTGTGTTGTTTGATTTTAATTTGTTATCTGACAATATAATCTGATGCCCATTTTTCTTGTATTATGAGAGACAGTGAATAATTGTTCCCTAATCACCTTCTCCATGCTACTCTGATTTTATGGAGTTTTATCATATCCCTCATCAGTCATCTGTCCCAGTCTGAAAAGCACCTAGTTATTCCTTGTACAAAAACTGTTCCACATCTCTGATTAACCCACGTGCCTTTCTCTGTAACTTTTCATGTTCTGGTAAGACTTCTGATTAAAAAAAAAAATAAAACAGGGGAAGGAAGGATGGAGTGACAGAGGGGAGAGGAAGGTCTAGTGGGTTTTTGGTTTGGGATAGTACCATGTATTTATACATGATATAAGGATTGTTCTTCTTCCCTTCAGTGGTTTTTGCTCACTACTGAGCACCGAGCTGTGGTTTTGGTTTTGCTGTTTGTTTTTTTTTTCAGGGAGCTAACTTTTACAACTCCAAGATGTCTTTCCTCAGTTCAGCCATTCTGCAAGTTAGGATTGTTTCTCCTATGTGCCCTTGAGTTGGGACACAGGAACAAGACCTTCAATATTCAAGATGTGTATGGATCTTGCATGATTTGTGGGATTTGTGGTTTCCCATTTACTGCCTAGAAAGAATGGAGGAAAGCAAAACAAGTAGAAAAAGAAATCTCTCTGAGACTTAAGGAGCTTTTGTGGGTTTCCTATGACTTTAATACTATATTTAATATCAAAGAAATTAAGTAGCTGTCGGTACCTAGATGGGAAAATCAATTCTTTTCTGACATTTAATTTGTGCTTTTGAGATGCAACATAACAGTAGTAGAGTATAAAGGTTCTGACTTTCCTATTGGTTAATTTCAAAGATTTGATTAAACCTTTCATTTGAAATATTTTCAATTTTTTATTTGACATTTTTACCAAGGTTGCCAAATCTCCGACTGTTTTAAATGAGAAAAGAGAGTAAGATGTCGTTTTCTATCTGTAGATTCCAGGTTTCTGAACCACATTTCCTTGGAATCAACATCTACATCTCTCTAGAAATTCATGATGTAATGAATTTGAAGAGACAGCGAAGTCATAATACAAATATAAGACTGGCTGCATTCAACATCTCATACAGTATCAAAATCAGACTGCTTGCAAGACAGTGAATTTTTTTTACTTCTCTATGAAAAATTCTGAATAGTCTTATGCTGGGGAATAAAGAAAGGCAGGGAGACCATGCCATGTAACTGAAAGCATAATTAAGCCCTTTCTAGTGAAAGTGGATCAGATAGCTAAATGTTTCAGGCTTTATCAAACTGTGCACTCTGCATAGCTTTATCAAACTGTGCACTCTGCATTTTTTTCTTTGTATATTACTATTTTTTCTGTATTTGTCTTTAGAAATACCACTACATGATGTAAATTTCCCCACAGCCACGTTAGTGGCTGTAACTCAGCAATGAAGTCATGTTCTCTGGGTTGGAACTGAAACAAGATCTAATCTTATTCCCACTGACAGCAGTAGAAATACTTCGAACAGAAAATGGACTGTTAAAATTTGTGTCCCTTTAAGTATCAATGCATTTTTTCATAACTAAACTTATTTAGTCACAAGTAAAGCCAGATACTGCAAATATTTATAACTAAATGGTGTGCTGGCAGCAGTCTGTCAAACTGGAATGAGTAGAACCCCTGCCACTAGCAAATGCTGCGTGAGGAAAGGAGTGTTGGACCAAGCAAGGCTTTGTTACTGTCACAGGGAACTAGACAAACAAGGAACTGATTTGGAAGGAAGGCTGCACTTTCTCTGCTTGCCTCTGACATCCTCTACTCTGGGACGCTCAGCCACTCATTTTGCTTCTCTCAACTTCTGGCACACTAACGTTCTGGTACAGTGCAGGGACAGCACTTGCTTAGGGTATGTGGATATGAAAGTAATGCAAATGTTGCTCTGAGAGGTGAGGTATGTATGCCTTTTGATATGTAATAACAGATGACTGCTGTGACGGACATTTTAAATACATGAAAGAGTTAAGATTATGAATATATGGTTTAATGAAAATGTCTTTGGTAAATTCTCTCAGACAAATGCTTTTGTTCTGTCCATACAGCATTGAGCACAACAGGGCCCTACACCTTCTTTAACTTCTCTGGTGTAATACAAGTAATAAATAACAATATATACTTATGGGAGGATATAGGAGTTAGGACATCTTGTTTATTATCTTACAGTATACATAATTCAAGCTTTATTTTTGTTACTTTTTTTTTTCTTTAAGTAGACTACTTTCCCATCTTCTTCAATCAGAAGTCAATAAACTACACTTTTGTCCTATGTCTAACTTGTCAAGGTGTCCACGAGAAAATATGTTTTAAAGGAGTAGGAGTTAATGGTCACTCCTGCACCATAAATTGTATTGGCAGACACACTAGTAGCTTGCAGAAGTAAGGATGGCTTTCTCCTTGAAAGCTTTAATGAGACTGGGGAATAATATACAATCTGTGATTCAGGTACACTGTACTGCAAATTTGGGAGGTTTTAACAAGTTGTAATGCATAATAATACTGGAAATACATTCTATCTACTTCTTTTCTGAGCTCAGCAAGATAAATATTTGTTATATTTGTGGAACTTAACTGCCTTTGATTTCCACTGCTTTCAAAATACTTAATGATTATTTTATACCTGTGAAAGTAAATGCCCTCAAGGATTGTCTTAAACACAATGGATAAAAAGGAAAGACACCACATTCTTCTGGAAACTTCCCAACAGTTTTTGAATAACAGACTTTTAACTCAGTTACTACAGATTTTTTGTAATTTGTGTCATTATTATTAAGCATCATAAGTCTCCCAAGACAATAACAGCCAATAGGGTATATTAGTTTAATTTTGTGTTTTCAGGCTATGTAGGCAATTGCTGTTAGAAGAAGGAAACTTGCAAGGAAGGAAAGAATGAAATTTTAATACTTGATTGAAGCACTTTGGGAATGTCTTTTTGAAGGAGTAAGACAACTTAAAACTGGACTTTTTCTGAAAAATAAAATGAGTCTCACTTCTAAAGACTAAAACTTAGCAGATTCATAGTTTTATTCCTGCTACAATTTTTAAAGCCCACACAGAAATTACAGCTTGGCAGAAATCATCACCCTGGGAATAACTTGGTATGTATATTAACCCCAGAAGAAACGAGGTTGATTCAGTTGATTCATCTATAACCTGCAACCTGCTCATACTCAGAGCAACTGATTAGTTCTTTTACTCTATGAGCAAAATTTTGCATACAATGATTTTGTTGTAGATAAATAACTAAGAGCCTTCCTAATCTTTAGAGAAGCTCAGACACCACAGGACTTTATATCAATTTCAGTAGTTAATGACTGGAAGTAGTTAATAACTGTTTATGTCCTTAATGTCAGTCTCATAACCTTACTCTTTTTCTAAGATGCAACTGTACATTCAACTACTCAAATTTTCTTAGATGTTAAAGATTATTGTTTCTTATTCCATCTATGTACTTTATAGTACTTTCCAGTAATTGGCTCGTCCAGTAATTGTTGGAAATCATTAAAATTTAAATCTTAAAAGTTGAAATATACAAATAAATAGATAAACTAAATAAATACAGATTAATTCATTTTTTAAAAAAAGAAATAATGATTTAGAATCTCAAAACATAAACTTCTGTGATTTTCATTTGAAAGTGAAGCTTAACTGAAGAACAACAGATTTTCTTCAGAAATAGGAACTTAAACCACTGTGCATTTGTAGCTGATATTCTAAAATAAATTTTCAGTCTTGATTTTGAACACCTTTTTCTTCAAACCAATGCTTCCTTTTATCTTTAAATAAAAGTTCAGAGCTTCAAAAATTTGGCAAGTCAGTCTTGTCCATGTAAATGTTCAATGAGCTCTAATTGTATGATTTGTCCCTTAAATTTATACAATGTCATTAAGACAGGAGTTGATTAACAGTTGACTATTTGTAAGTAGGTGTATATATGATTGTTAAAGATTATCATTCAGAAAAGAAGCAAAACCCAACACTGTATCCTCCAACAAGGACATATGTTTTTTAGAGTCCAATATACAGTAAGCAGAATTAAAAATTGTCTGGGTTTCTATGTATTTGCTTGAGGAAACTGAGTGCAAACATGCCTTTTATCAGCTCCACCAAAGTAGGGAACACATTAGCATTTACTGAATTCAAGCTCTCCTCCTGCTTGGCTTAAGGGTTCCATGACAAAACCTATGGCAGACTGAAGAGGGAGCAGAGCTGGAGTGCCTGTACTCCCCCCGCCACCACCCTCTCACACTTCATCTCTGATTGACTTTGTGAAGTTAATCCCAGTCATTGAATTACTAGAATAGGCCTTCATAAGCCAGTGATATGGTCCGGCATTTTTTTTTGATGATAGAGGTGGGCATGGATAGACTTTTCTGTGGTCAACTTATTCGCTTAGCAGTTCTTTCTGAGGGTATTACTAGAGGATAATTCGCAGAGCTTCTAAATTTGTACAACTTTTCTAGAAAGTCTCCAGTTGACATCATAAATTCATTCTGTCCTCTCTAGTGAGAGCATCTAACAGCAGAGCTCATTATCATCTTCTAATACAAAGTCTCTCCTAAAATCCGGTTGACATCCCTGAAATCCATTGCAAGCCATATCACACGAGTTTAGAAAACAGTTCTGGAAAGGACCTTTGGAGGTTAATCTGACCCAGTATAAGTCATCAGCCTGTACACCACTGGTGAGCTGCAGAAGGGCTGCTGCTTGTGCCAGCTAGCAGGCATCATCAGGAGCTGCGTCCCAGTTGTTATCAAGTGCCTCCCAGCAGGCAGAGGCAAAACCTGGCTCCTGACTGCTGTCAATACCCACAGGCGGGCACAGTCGGGAGCTGGCCTCCCACTGCAGCCAGTACCTGAAGGCAAAAACAGTTGGAAACCTGTATTTGTAACTACTGCTATGAAATTAAGATATACATATATATATATTAAAATCATAGAGTACAGTTTAATCTAAATGTTAAGAATTTTATTGTTACTCCTCCTGCCCAGTTGATGAATAGAAGTTGGAGACAAGGTAGTCCATGGACTCTTCTGAACAGGGTTGGGTGATCCTCTGAATACAAAAGATTGAGAAAAACAGAACTCGTTCATCTCCCTGTCAAAAGCAGGATAAATGAAATCTATGTCATTCATCCTTTCAAATTTGAAGGTGATTTATTCTTTATATTAAAAAAAAAAATCACAGCCATAATTTTGTTTCCAATAAAAGAGATAACCATTCTTATTACATTTTTTGCAATGTTTGGGAGCATTTTATAAAACATTTTTAAAGACATCTCTGGAAAAAAAAACCTCAAAAAGCAGAAGTGGACAAGAAATTACTCCAAATTTTATGTGAAAACAGCTATAAGAAGAAATAAAAAGCTAGTTTATTGGTAAGGAAGAAAAGATAACGTTCTACACACAACATATTCTAAACTTTGAATCACAATCTTTCACTGGGTTCTTAGATGATGATCTGCAGTTTTAAGATGAAAGCCCTCCTATGAAAAACCTGGTGAAATACCATATTCTTACAAAGCTAGATTGAGAACTTTCAAAACTATACTTGTGTCTGATTTGGTTTATTCTTTGAGACACAAATATTACTGGCTTTTCACATCCACCATCGAAAACAGCAAACATCACCACTCCCATGCATTGCTATGAATCATCTCACACTGTGCCCTGGCTCTTTTTTTGGTCTGTTGCCCTTCTTCAGCACAGAAAGTAACACTTCCTTAAGACTAGGTAGTATAATGGAGTTAATTGCTGCCTTTTCTTTGTAGTTGAGCTTTGTTTCAGAATGACATTAGGGGAAAAGTCTGAAAGAAAATGGTCTTATGTTAGATCCTGCTGCCTTTCATGGGAAACAAAACACAGGTGTTGCTGCACTCATGTATGTTTAGATTGTGTCATCCACTCCCATTCCTTTGGATATCTCTTGTGTTACAATAGGCTTTCCTAATGTGTACCAGGCCTATGACAGTGGCCATAGTATCAGAATAACAGCTTTAGTGTGGTCTTGGAAAAACTATTAATATTATTATTATTATTAAATTGAGCACACTAGGGAAAGTTTATATTTCACACTTTCTTTTTTCCTACAGTTGCTTGGCTTTGGTTAGTGAGCAATGTTTTAAGACGTGTGTGTTAATAAAATAAAAGCATAAATGCCTACACAGAAGTGTCACTTTTTTTTTAAAAAAAAAAAAAGACAATAAATTGAAATGGATTCTTCCACATCTGGAATCCTGCTTTTATCCTTGAAATGTCAGTTAACATTAAAACAACAACTGAAACATTGTCTCACACTATCAAATGCTTTTCCTGCAAAAAAAATAGTTACTTTCCTGCCACTAATACTGCAGCAGATTGAGCCTCATAATAATAAGAAAAAAGAAGGATGGAAGTAGAGGTGCTGAAGACACATGATTTTACATGGGGAAAAAGGTTTGTGCAATCCTGTTACAATAATTCTTGTTTAGCCAAAGACTTGTCCAAGTCTGAACTGAACTGGGGTGGATTGAGGGCAGTAATAAAGAACGGCTGAGGATTTGGACAGGACTACTGAATGCTAATAAGGTGAATGCTTTCGGTTGCTAAAAATTTACTGGTGACATTTTTATTTTTCAGTTTTGCCATTTCAATCCTAAAATACCAATATAAATCTGCAAATAATTAAACACACCCACTCCACAGATATTTCCCATAATCCAGAGAAATAAATCTAGATATATGATACAGCACACATTGCAGCTGTGTTCCCCAACTTACATAACATTTTAAAAGAAAAGTAGAGTAAAAGCGACATGACAGCTCTTTGAGGTCATGCCCCAGTATGTTGATCCTACTATATTTAAAGGGTAAGGTTGGGTCGCTAACTAAATAAGAGCAGTGCTGAAGATATTTTTTTTTTGTTCATTTCAGTCTTGATGACCCTGGCAGAGGTCTCACTTATTAAAGTGTGTTTGTGTATGGAGGCAGCTCCAGAGGGAACATCTTAGATTATGCTCTTAGAATTGTGTCTGAAATTGGAAAAACACTGCTTAAAGAAACATCATGATGGCATTGAAGCTTCATTCTAGCCTGGTGCACAGTTAATGCACTCACTAACTAAAATACACAGTCTGCCCTGACGAGGTAAAATGCTGCCTTTTTAGTTTTGTATAACAGGAAGGCTATAATTCTATGAAGTATTTCTGAATGTGTTCGTGTACGTAAAAAGAAAGAATGTGGAGGTTGAAAAGAGAGAAAATTTTCCATATTATTGTGGCATATTCCACCCAACAGAAAACAGATGTTTATTTCAGTATATTAAGATATGTCAGAGGGTATTTGAACATATCATACTAACTTTTAACATTCATATGTGCACAGGGAATTACAGATACCCAGTGAAGTACTGTGGACATTGGTAGTAATTCCATTTGCAACTTTTTCCCTTTTTTCCATTATAACCAGTTTTGCATTTTCTCCTTTCTTACTTAAAAAATAAATTTAAAAAGAGGGAGGAGGGGAATGCAACTTCATTGCACATTATTTATCTATGAAGCTTTATTTAAATGATACTAAAGAAATAGTATAGGGAGAAAAACAAGACAAAACAACATTCAGTAACGAAAACTAAAAAGTCAAATACTTAAGGGAAATAATCTGAAACATAAATATACTATGGAAGGAAGATAGTGTTTGGAAAGCACACACAAAAAAAAGACTTAGGGCTAGTAGTGAACAGCAAATTAAATAAGGGCTTGCAATGTGATATAGCACTGGGAAAACAAACAAATGTTATTTTGGCCAGTATATATAAAGGGATCACATTCAAAGCAAGGTGGTGGAATCGCATCAGAGGAGCCAAAGCATTTGAGAATATGCTATAGAAAATAATGGATTAATGGAGGCGTATACAAGGTGATTTACTGGGTTAAAATTCAAAGCTTTGTGAACAGGTGCAGGTTCATAAAAATTAATAAAAAATTGCCTCTTTTTTCTAGAACTGAATTTCTAGAACTGATTTAGTTCAGTACCTGTGATTTCTTAATTCCCATAAATTTAGTAGACTGCTTGGAATTCATCCCGAAGTTTTAAAGAAGACCATGTTGGAGAGCAGTAGGTCAATGAATCGTTTTCCAGTTCTTCTCAGTTCCTTTCCCAACTTATGAGCTAGGTTTTTTTAAGCACCCGTGGGAAACTGAAAATGTTCCAGGCCCAACTGTTAGCTAGCTCAGAGACTTGCAGGCAACTCCCAAACTTGCATAGCCTTACAGTAAACACAGAGAGCTCATCAGTCTGAGCTGAGGCTGGAGCCTACTGCAGGCACATGGAGCAAACAGATCCTGCCTGCCCTGCTGACTGCTGAAACTTAGAAATGTGCAACTGGAATTCTAGCTAAAACAATTTGCTTGATCTTTAGCTCTTTTGTTCTGAAAAGTTACAGTCATATGACTTTATTTATGTGGATTTTCTGAAAGCTTCTTATACCATTTTCACATGACAAGCCCCTGCTTAGGCTTGTAGCTGCAAGGATTCAGGAAAGAAGCACTGGAATGGTTTCAGCATTCTTTCAGTGCACAAAACAGAACTGGTCACGTTGAGTGACACAACTCATAGAGAAAGACTGAGACATGCACTGTCAGCTTCACTGTCTTTGACATGTCAAGCAGCATGCATAACATATGTTACTGGGCCTCATCCTTTGCTAATCTGTGCCTTCTATGATAAGCTACAGCTATCTGTAAATAGTGCAAAATATTAGCACTAGAGTACTTGGAAATTCTGCATGTGTATTATTGAATTTGTGTTTTGCACAAGCTTTACATCAGTGAAATCACTTCACAAGATGTTGGGCAGTAGAGAAACAGGCCAAATGTTTGCAGTCTGGGAGTATTAAATCTACACACTGCTGTGTGTAGTTTGCTTCAGGAGCATCATGTCCAGCTATGCATTCACTGTGATGACCAGGAGACCTGTGGTCTCACCAGTTTGGAGGGAAATGGGCAGTTGATTGCTAACAGTACAAGGATGACAAGAAAAAAACCCTGCTATCTACTATAATTAAAAGTAAAACCCAATGACCTATCTGCTCTGTTAGAAGAGACAGGGTAAGCATGTGTAAGGCCAATGCTCAGTGCTCTTAAGTAAACAAACAAACAAATGCACACAAACACAGAACAGATGTTTGATTCATAGGAGCTTTAAAACCATGGGGTCACCTCTTGGATCTCTGCCACTTTCCATGTGACAGTCTATAAATCACACACAGAGTCTGTAATCTATATAAAAATCTATATAGCTTCGACAGAGGAATGGGCTACAAATTTGTGGCCCAGGGAAATTTGCTGATGGCATGGGGCATAGTAGCACACTGAAGAAAGAACTAATTTCAAGTTCAAATAAAAGTTTTTAATTTGCAATACAACTTGGCTGCTGTCTGTACCATATGTGTGTTTCAAAGTAATAAACAAACATAGTGTATACACAGGTGACTGCGATGGAATTACAGTGGGATTATTTTGAGAGAAATTGTATAATAGGGGGATCTTTTCATCAAATATCAGTTAAATGTGGAGAAGCAATTAAATAGAAGAAGAAAAATCACCAGGAGAATTCACTATACAGGTGAAAGAGTCGAATGAGTGTTTTTCAGTGCTCTGAGCCAAGGTAGAAATGTCTTTGCTTTTACTTATAAACCCCTTTTCCAACAACCTGTTTTAGCACTTGGGAAGGCACAAAGAAGGAACAGAAAGATAGAGAGGATGATGACAAGCTATAAATCTCAATGCTTAAATTAAGTGGTAGGGCTAGAAATACAGTACAGTGCGTCACTTGTTACAATGTGACAAATGGTGCTCCATTTGCTAAAGTCATTTACAACTGGCCATTAATAAAGGGTCTGGGACAGGGAATGCCACTTGCTAAAGTTCTAAAAGGAAAGTGATTAAAAGTAGCTGGAAGTCTGAGTACACACTTCAGATTATTGTCCAGGAAAGGATTTAATTCTTGTTCTTAAACATAAACATTTTACTGATAGTGTGCACCGCTCCCCCAAGAATTATAAAATCTAACCATAACAGACAATACTCCAGATGTGCTGTAAGGAGAAATTACTGGGCAAATCTTAACACAAAGTAGTTACTAAGAAGCTTGTATCATGATGTCCTCCTGAAAACTTATGAAGACCATTGTAGCAAATCCATTCATAAAAAAAAGCCCCAGATAACAGATAACAAATCTTGCTACCCTTCTTAGTGCAAGAGCTTAGATGTGTAGGATATTTATCTGATTTTCCTCTTGATACTATTTCCCTCCATGACGTGGACTAGGAATTGAAGGAGACTGTTTTCATCCTGATGTTCAAGTAGGTCATCAATTTATTTCCTTTTCCTCCTTTTTAGGTCCCTTCAACACTGTATATCCAGGCATTTTTGGTAGTGCCTGCTATTCCAAATTGTTTTTTTATGTTCTTTAATAAAAAAATATCTTCAATTATGTAGGACACCCCAAGATTTGGTATCTAACTCCTTTTCAGAGCTGCACTACCCTTTGAAAAGGATCTAGGCAGAGGAAAAAGCATTAGCCTGCCTCCTCACATGCTGGAGACTCATGGCATCATTTCACTCATGCTGTTGGAGACCTCGTGGTCTGTGGTCCTAGATAATTACACCTGTTGCTTCCTCTTATGCCCCTTCTGAATTCGTTTGTCTGATAACATTGAGCACTTGAGTGCCTCTAAATGTTTTGGTTGTCTATCTCTATGAGACTATTAAAGACAGATTTGAATGTAAGCTTCAAACTTTTGGATCCCGAACATATACAAGCTACAAAATACAGGAAAACAAGCTTTTGTTTGGGCAACTTAAAGGAATGAGAAGCGATACTTACTAATACAGACAACACATACAAATGATGAGCTACATTATAAATAAATAACCTCAAATTATACAACCAGAGTTATGGGTACATTATTAAAAACAATACATGTATTTTTAACTATGAAAGAGGTGTAAAAGAATGGAGCAAGGACTATCATGAACTGTTCTGTTTAATTGATGTATTTTCTTTTAAATTAATATCTGTAGTTTACAGATCACTGTGCTATACTTTACACTGTTCCAGGGAAACTGATCTTACTTCTTTCCTGATCACCTAGCGAGATGGTGCAGGACTGTTCGCATTGCTCTGACATGGATCACTTTTGCATTTGCCTCTGTCTTCCCCATTCTTTCTGGCAACCTTTCAATTTTTATGATAACTGTAAGCAAACAACTTGAAACAAATGGTAAAAACCAACACAGCCAGATTCTGACTTACTTTTTTTGTTTTGTTTTTTATGGATATTTGAATGCTGTTTGGCTAGGATGGTATTTGATTTGCATTTATCAGCATTGGAGGAGAAAAAGCAGAAGCTAATGTTTTCTCCAAATGCAGACAAAATAGGCATGTAATTACAAGTTGTTTCAATGCATTTATTTTCAACAGGTAATTTGATACTCCTACTTTTCAAAAATTAAGATGTCACAGATAAATAATCACAGCTCTTCAAGTTTCCTTCTCAAAAATACTTTAATTTTCCTATGCTTTTTATTTCATATATAAACTTGAACTCTAAAATTGCTACATTGATAAACTTCTGTAATGGAAATGAAGTTGGAGATAATAGAGTAGTTAAAGTAAATGGATGTTAAGGGTAATATTTATCAACGTCTACATAAATGAAAAGGAAATTTGTGGATATTCTGGTTTGCAAAATTTGTATTTTTTTGCCAAAGTACCAGACAACATGTTGTTTGCACAGTGGAATTAACTTCTTAGCCCTCTTCAAGTTTTAATGTAGTGAGACCTATAAAAGTGTGGAGTAATTCTAATTTGAGATCTGTGTGTGCCATGGATAGATAACTGAAGGAGGTTTAAAGCATGATACGTTCTCTACAGGCTGAATTTAGGAATAAGGCACGCTGAAGAGTGAAAAAAGGAGATAAGAAAAACACTGAAAATTTTGTTACAGTTGATAAAAAGCAGGATAAAGAGATCCACCCTAAGTAGAAAAAGTAACTTGCAATGTCAGATTAAAAGTCGGATTTTACTATAATCAAGAAAATAGTCCTGTGAAAGGGACTTCATTATTATCTATAAGTTAAACTATAAGAAACCCTAAATAATGGAAGGAGGAAGATTTGAAGGAATTTGAAACAGTTTCCAAGTTTTGTGTTTTTTTCTTGAAGAAAGCAATTTCCTACAAAATAATATTTTTTAACAGTTCTGCTCTCAAAATGGCAACATTCTTTTTGCTGTCTTGTTTGAGGTAACAATGAGCTGCTAACCTGACCTACTATAAAAAGTATGGCAAATAAAACTCAGTCTTATTTTTCACAGGAGAGCAAACAGATGCCAATTCAATTAATACTTTAGTGGTGGGATGAAATAATATTAGAATTTGACATGCTATATACAGAAAAATAATGTTTTTTGTAAATACCACATCTGTAAGTTTTGATAAGTCCAGATGATGGCTGACTGAAGTGTGATTAAAGGCAAGCTGAATTGTACAAAGTATCTCAATTAGATCTGATCAGCTTAATTTGGAATTAATTACTGGAATTTGATAGTGAATTTAAAATATTTTTTTTATTGAAAGACCATGAGAGTACAATCCTACTTAGAACTCCTTCCCCAATGCATTCTTTGTCTAAGAGTGCCTGACGATTTACCTTCATTTCAGGAACTATTGTTGATGAAGAGGCTCGCTATTGTGGGCTGATAAAAGATCATGCTACTTTTGAAGAATGAAACTAAGAACATAAAAAGACAATGAATGAAAGAGTACGTTGGGCTGAAACACAGGTACATGCATCACTTAAACCACAAAGCTAGAAAGGTATTATGAAACAATACTGTCTTAGATCAATAATATTTATGCATACATTAATAAATAAGCAGCAATGAAAGAAAAGTACAAAGTTTTAGTTGTATAAGCAATAATCTATTCCATAATATAGGCCAATGAAAAGAAAGCTGGTTCTTCAGAAAAGTTATTCCTTGGGACAAAATAAGTACTAGTAGTGATTTTTAGATCTAATGGGTTAGATATGTAGGGAAAATATGAGATTTTAGAAAGAAAGTAAAATAAATGTTTTAAGGAGTTAAAAGAAATTTAACAGAACATGTAAACTCCCTGAATACTGAACATCTGGATAAATATTTTTATATGATATTTTTCTGCTCCCTATTTGCAGTTATCTGTTACCATCTCTTTTTTTTTGGCACAGTAGTTTTAATTTTAATGCTATAAATCTTGGGTTATGACTGTAAAGTCTAGCTATTAATATTTATTGATAAACTGAATGTCCATCTAAAAACGGAGCTATATTTGAATGGTCTGTATCCCTTCTTTTTGTTTTTAATTAGAATTACAGAAGGCATGTTAATAATTTGAAAAGATCATATTATTTTTATCTACTAGCATCTTCCCATTGACTGTTACCTTTCTTGGTCTATCTTCACTGTTGTACTCTTTCCAGATTAAGACAGTTTGTTGCACATGCATATATGTGACATGCTATATACAAAAATGTTTTGTATAGAAGACAACAGAAAGCATTATTGCTTAAAATTTTAAGTCAGACTTCCAACAAATATGAATTGATGCAGCTCCATTGGCTTTAGTGGTGTTATCTGATGTTAGGTAGCTAAGAAGTTGCCACAATATTTCCTTTTCATTCCTGACATTTTACTTGTTTATTTTTATTGAATATTGCAGCAGAAGATTGCTTTGGCTGTAAACACAAACAGCAATGCCTGTGAAATAGCATTCGTATACTCTGGCAGTGTATAGATTAGATAGGCTTAGTAGATGCAAACCCATGTACGTATTTTTTAAGCAGGAAGAAAGGAAGAAAGAAAGAATACATGAAATACTGAACAGTAGGACTATAGTGATTCATAACTTGCTCTCTGCACTGCTGTGACTTGTCATGGGTTGTTCGCAACTTCAGCACAGTCTCTGGGGATTCACAAGAGTTTATGCATTAGCACAGCATTATTTCTGATCCTGCTGAAAAGTGTGCAGAAACATACATGATTCAACTCTTTGATTCTTTTCACACAGCAAAAACAATCCATCCACAACCAATTGAACTGCATACAAACTCCTTCAATCAAATGAGTATAGGTGCAATCCCTACCCTACTTCAGACAGGGATAGTCTGTGGGAGGGAGTGTGGAGTGCAGATCCACCATAGAAACCCTTCAGTGTCTCGATTACCAAAGAGAAAATATAGAGAGTTTTCTTGCAAAAACACAGGCACTCTGCATGCTTGAACATGCTGTCTGGTAACAGCTATGGACAAAATCCTCTATGTCTTCAGGGTACGTTACAAGAATCCTTCTTCTGGGAAGACAACACAGAATGATGCTTTTCATGCCTAAGCATTAAGGCTGTTTCACTGGAACAGCATACAGAAGTTAACAGCTTGTACGGTGAAGAAGAAATGTGTGTGCATGAGCTGGGAATGAAACAGTAGGTCAAATATTACAAGTACTTGAAAAGAAGAGCTTTATATCAACTCATCCTACCAGTTCTGACAACGGATGGCTAACATCCTGGATTGCCTTGTTATCTGGCAGGGTAGGGTGGACCCACTTTTGAGGTGCTGTTGATTAGGGGGAGTTTAAAGACTCCTTTTTCTGAGGAAGGGATGCATTAAAAGAAGGAAGGAAAGAAAAAGGCTTTCCTCTTATCATCCTTCCGTCATCACCCACAGAAAGGAATTTGACCTTTTGATTGAGTTGTTTTCTTGCTTTGTTTAGTAGTGAATTGTCATTTGCAATGGGCCTCCATGAAGTCCTAAGCTCTCTCCTATAGAGATTTATGCTATGGAAGGAATGCATATTAGTAATAAAGATCAACAGGATTATAGTTACTTAATTAGACTCTGGCTAATAAAATTAATCAATAGATTTAAGAGAGTTGTTTTGTTTTTCTTTGTTTAGTATTACCAACAATATTTCCCCTCTGACTAGATGCCAGGAAAAAGAATTCCTAGTTTCCTAACTTTTATCGAAGTTTGCTTCTCTTTACATTGTGCCTCTAAATTTAGGAAGTTTAAACTCTTAATGACTATTCAAATAGAAATTAAACAGGCAAAGTGGTAGCTAAATTTTACAAGACAAAGTAATTTAGGATTGCTGTATGCTATCACAGCTTGATTAGAGTAACAATAACAGAACTCATGGAATGTTTCCTGTTTGTTTTTGCCCCTTAAGGTTTTAGCGAAGGAAACCCATATAAGACAGCAAGCCATAATTCCTTGCCTTTTGTAATGTTTACTTTTGCCCAACCCATTTGTATATCACAGTAATATACTTGCAGTTATTTGAACAGAAATTATACATAGTATTTTGACTTCTGAGCAATAATTGGAAGTAACAACAGAATCTTAAGTAGTAACCCAGCTGTCTCCTAAGTATTATTAAGCCTAAAGAGTTATTGGGAATGCACAAAACTACAAAGGAATTGTAAAGAAATGATTTCATCTGTATATGATTTTAATCAAGCTTGGCTTGCTGTTAAAAGGCTTCTTTAATGAAGACTGCATTTCCCTTATGAGAGTCCTGACCATGTAGTTCAGTATCAGCCAACCAAGGCTTATTGCCGTAACAATAGCTAGAGGGTTTACCACAAAAAAAACCTAACAAAAATCCAACTCAAACCCCTCCTTTCATTTCAGTCTGTTTCTGATCACCTATTTAGAAAATGACAGACAAATAACAGACAAAAAAATCAAAGTAACTGATAATTAGTGAAAAGTCTGCTTGAACAAATAAAAACTTACAGAAGTTAAATAATATTTTATTCATATAATTTTCAATCCAGTTATTTAATTAAAAGAATCAGTTCATCTGGGATTTTTTTCTTATGCTACATCGTTAATTCTCCTACTGCAGAAATTTACTGATTTTAAAAAGTGAAGTCAAACTCTTTGCAAGCTAACTTACAAATGTAATATGTGGATGTTGGATTTAATATTTCTAATGTAAATACAGAGAACTGCTTTGCAGAACTCTGAAAACATAAAAAGATGATTTTGTCTAATGCTAACTCAAAACTGAAACAAATTACCTTATCTTCTAATTTTAGGACCTGCTCCTGCAAACGTTCATATTATTTGTAGAAAAACACATAAAGGAATATTCTGCTAACGATCTCAATTCCTGATTTTAATGGCATTAATAAAATTAAGTAAATTCTACATGTCTCAATGTTTGCAGTCAGGATTGGTGCTTTAGTGCCAGGTTTTGAAAACTCCAATTTACACAGATTGTTCCTTTGAAGTTAATGAGATATTTGTATGAGTAGGGGCTACTCACTTGAGTTGTGTTTTCTGTTTGGAGCCTTAGTCCTTTCTGTTGCCAAGTGTACTTAAGTTTATAAGACCATCCATTTCAACACATTTTGTTTAGTTAAACTGAAGTACTTCATTTTTAAGGAAAAAGTTATAGTGCCAAAAAGTATAAACAGGACTAACTTTGACTAATATAAATATTTGAAAACCAGAACTTTTTGTTACATCTTATAGAAACAACCCTACTACAGATGACAGAGGAAAAAGTGCTTTTAGGGAATAGATGGTTCAACTGAAGTACAGCATGGAGGAAATTTTAAAAATAAATATGAGGAAATTTGTCTTCTAACAGCCAGCATATTTGGATCAAGTTCAGAATATTTTTGCCTAACAATGAAATGGAAATTCTTTACATTTCCAGTTCCGCAGCACATTATTTAAACCTTAAGCCTGTCTAATTAAGAGGAATCATTAAATTTATTCCTATTGCCTGCTTTAAAGTTTATTTGCTAATAAGCAACTGGACAAGGGATGTGTGAAATGAATAGTTGAAGAAAAACTCTGACAGCAAAAGAGAGGTCTGGAGGGTGAAGTTGGTTTATTAGGCACCGTTTGTCATGAATGGGTCTACTGCACGTACAAAAGCAAATCCCACTACCTTAGAAGATTAATTCTGAAGGAGGCACTCTTGGGTCAAAGTATACATAAGCGTGTGCCTAATCTCAGAGAAATCAGGCTATTTTCTCACAGCAATTAAGCAGAGGTCTAGGGTTTCACCCACAGTGTATTTAAACACAGGATACAATTAAACCCCAAAGTATTAATATCTGTGCTGTGCAAAATTGCCCAGGAAATAGATTTTGCCCTCTTTCAAATGGAAAGCAAAGCAAATTAAGGAGGATGACTTTATTTGAGTAAAAATTATCCTAAAACAAATGTAAGTCATTCATTTTTAACTGTTAATTCCTTATGTACACCTCTTTTTTTTTTTTTCCCTTCTTTTTCCTGCTCACATAATTTACTCTGGAGTCTACAATATTCAGTGGATATGGGTGATCAATACCATTTCATTAAAATAGTCTTGTTTTCTTGACTAGTATAATTTCTACAGGACAAAGATTCAAAAAAAGCATTCTAAACAAATTATGAACAAAATGCTGCTCTATACTGGCAATCTATAAGATCAAGGAAAAGAGTGACCATAACATCTTATTCATCAAAAAGTAACTACAAAAGATCTCTTTCCTCCCTGATGTTTATGGATTATTGAGCGGTGTGAGTGGAAAGAACACTGTGATTTAAAGAAATTTAATGGCATTTGGAAATATTTCTGAAGCAAAGGGAAAAACTCTTCTAAACACACAACATAATTTTCACTGCAATTAACTCCTTTGCATAAATGTAGTAAGAATGAAATAATTGTTTTAAACAAAATCTTCTTTTTCAGCTCCCTAAAATTTCTCTCCAATTTTATGGTCTTTCACGTTATAATTTAAAATATAATTCACTTTTTTCTAGGCATCATACCTAAAAAATACCTAGATACATAACCTATTTCACTTCCAAATCATTTTATAAAACGAAAAAACCCCAATCTTTCCACCTTTGCTTTAGATGATTGGCATTTCCTATCAGAAAAAACTGTTTATACACAAAGTAACACACTACACTGTGATAAATCTTGTATCCTGAATTGTTAAGCTTTACTACCATAGCAATGTACATAACAATATAGACAAAATAGCTATAGATATTAAAGCTTCTATGTATCAAGTTTCAGTAATTCTGAGGAAAATATTAGTATTTTGAGCTTTCAAATCAATGATGTGTTGCACGGGATGTTAATAAATAACCTAAATAGTGAAGTAACATGCACTAGTTTTTTAAAAGAAACAAAAAATTACTTCTCACCGATCATGGTCAGCAAGATACTATTTTAACCTTTAAAAATGCAGCATATCCCAAAACAAGTTACTTCTTAAATAAATGCTCTTCTTGAGCACAATTGACCTTTTAAATGATTATATCTCAGCACTTGCAACAAAAAGAATTTCACCTATCACCTTTACACTGTTGATGTGCTGCTTTGGGTGAATCCATAACCTTTTCACAATATGTAACATGCTGCAGAACACAAAATTACTTGCTAACTTTAATTAAATCCCTTCAGAAAAGTCCTGCTGAAAGAAGTCTTACTAAATGAAAACCAAAACCAAACAATTTCCAAATATCTCTATAATTGATAACTCTAAATGAATCTGCAACCATTTCTGAAAATTATGTTTCAGAGCACTGCTGCTCTAAATTTTTCACAGTGCTTTTAGATAAATTCCAGTAAAAATAAAAAAAGAAAATTCTTCTCCTAAACCCATAATCTTTTATTTTACCAGCAATCTCTAAGGGGATAGAAACTTGCTGAAGTCCTTGGAAGAGGCCTTAAAATAGCAGTCTAGGTTTGTCCTCCAGATTTGAATCCCAGAAAGGATTTCAGGACAAAACTTAGAGACAGTATACTTTATTCACTTTGCCTTGTAAGGGACCAGATTTGTTTTTTTTTCCCCAAGAAAACACATTCTAGATAGAAACAATAGATATAAAAGGACCGCAGAAAAACACAGCAAAACTGCCTCTGAGCCAAATTCGCTATTGCATAAATGATTGTAGCTGGCATAGAGTTGTGACCTCTTTGCTTAGTACAAAATCACAACAGTGATTTTAAACTTTAAATTATATTAGCAGCAAAATCAAACATAATATATACTACCTTCAAAGTCCATGATTAATTTAAAGGGACACAAGGGTTTGCAAATTCTGTTTCACTCAGTTCAAGTAAACGATCAGACCACCAAAGACAGTTAGTTTCCTGATTACAAAAAGAAATGTAGTAAGCCTCTGTCTACACACATGTATGCAGTAATAATGGTTAAGCCCATGCATGTTCACATTAATAAAGGTACATACTTGCAACCAGCAAGAGGGTGGTTTTATACATATTTTCTTTCAGTTCACACAAACTACAAAACTTTGTAGTTATCTTCTTCAAGACTAAGGTGCTACAGTTCACTTTTGATGCTGAAATGATTATAATTATTTACTGTGTTCTCTACAGCATGAATTAAGGAGGAAACCTAAATCCTGATGTGTTTTTATATTTAGATAAAGAAAATGAAATCTTTGTGAAGACAGTGGGTTTTAAATGACCAATGTGACAAATTGTAAGTAACAACATCTGTTGCTGTTCTTTACTGTATTTTTTTTTTAAATTCTGTTTCAGACATGGATAGAAAGAAGCTTATTTATTTGAAAATAAATCTATTGTTGTCAGGGAAGTATGCCTTATAATTAAAAAGGCCTTCAATAATGAAAAGAAATTCATAAGGATCTTTCTATTTTTTTTGAATGTTCTGAGTTAATAAGCCGGTGATCTCACAATAGATACAACCTCCTGATGTAAAATCAAAACCAGTGTTCAATGATAGGCTGAAGCACTGGAACAAGCAAAGAAATGGCAAGACATAAGAAATATGGAACTTGCCGTGGCAAGACAAAGGAGATGAGTTATCTGATTGGTGTGTAATCACAAAGTTAAACAAACAGCAATAAAGCTAAACTAATTCACTGTCAAGTCTACATGTCATCCTGGCTGGTTCATTATGTGCATTTGTGACAAACAATACGGAAGAGACAACTGTACTGAATCAAATAACTTGCAACAGTTTACACTCCTATAAAACTATTTACATTTGTCAAATGAATATTTATAACAAGTGGCTTTCCCTTCACAAACACTGTAGCTCAAGCAGCTCCCATTCATTATCGTATTTAGGAAGTACAAACACTAATTCTGTGAGTCAGTGACACAGTCTGTCGTAACTTGCCATAAAACAAGGCCTGCAATACTAATATAAAATCTAGGAGAAACATGCTCTTGCTTCCAGTTCCTTAAATGTCCTAGCATTTTTATGTCTCCAAGTCACAGGAATTCAGTTTCAATATTATATCTGCCCTTCAGCATAGCATGCCCCAATGAAACAGCCGGTGAAGTTTATTTTGCACTTTATCAATACAGTGTAAACCAGCATGTGCTTACCTCCATGGGGTTACTGAACCCAACTTGTCTGTACGCACAGACAGCACTTTGGCCACAGATGTGGCTGGTTAACTGTACAAGCAAGGAGGATAAATCCACACAACAATACTTCATTCACCAAGGAAATCTGCTGTGGATTACAGCTTCTCTATGGTTACGTCTGTTCTTAATTTACTGCTTTTATTCAGTTTTCAACCATAAATGAGCCCCTTATGAGGCATTCAGTATGCAGAATTGACAACTCTTTTTATCTACTCGAAAAATATTTTTGGATAATAATTTATGGTTACAAAATATTTTAAGCAGTTTGAATAGTTACATTATATTCTTTCAGTACTTAATGATGCAGTATCCCCTGTAAAAATGGAGACCTAGGCAATCTATTGATTTCACATATATAACAAAACACAACAGCCTTGGCCATACAGAAACACAAATTTTAAAACTGCACATATCATGGGAATGGCATTGTGTTTTTTTTAAAAGCTCTTAAACAGCATCTCATGAGGAAATCCTGGGCCAGAACTGTGACTAAGGGCCCTGTGGATGAGAACATAAAGAAAGTATTTTGGCAGGCATGGTATTTTGTTTATGGTCTTTCTCTTTTTTTAAGTTTGTGATAAATGCAGATTTTAAACACTATTCAACAGAGAAAATGTGAAGCTGTCTGTATTGCTGGGGAGGGTTACTGCATTATTTATGTTTTATGTATGAAACTGAAATGTGAGCATGGGTATTTTAATCTTGTTTCACCATCAAAGATAGTCTCTCAATTTGTATGCCGAATTAATGCACTATCTACTTTGTATAAGCCTTCTAAAGGGACTGATTAGCATTGGGCACTAAGTGATGCTTAGGAAAGAAGGTTGTGAGTAAGCAGAGCTGCCTAAGAAACCAGCAACATGCTGCAAAGCTACTGGTACATTTTGTCGCATACCAATATCATCCCTTCTATCAGTGCTGACATACGTCCTCAGAGGGACATCATCCATCGAAACTATAATTGGCAATAGAGAAAGGCAGCCATGTGAATGATATGGAATATTCTTATTAATTGAGACAATAGTGATGAGGCTTTAAAAAGCCTTCCAAGATGACAAAGTCCCCTTTGCATTATTTTAGATTAATTTAAAGTGTTGGCACACAAAGCTTTACAACTTTATTCTTGGCAGAATATGAGTACTTTCAGACTCATTGATACTCAGGGATTCTTCACTATTACAGAGTAAACTCCCTATAGATAAACAAAAGAAAACATTTGAATGAAGTACTTGCAGTGTTTTCCTCATTAGCAGCTACAGTGTCTTGAACAGGGAATGAGTGTTTTGGGAAAAGCATTCTTGGCATTAACAAGAAAGGACATTGCTTTTACGGGCAAGAACACTTTATGACTTTCTGAAACATCCTATCACAATACCATATGTAATCCAAATAAAAAAATACAACTGAAAGCAAAATTAAGTGTTAGGGTACTTTAAAAATAAGTACACTTCCATATAAATACAGCAGAGAAATACTGAACTGATTTTAGTTTTGTTGCTCTAAATATTGCCCCTGGTGTTTTATGAATTCCAGTTCTTCCTTTGTTTGCTATTTAATTGCAACTGGTTTTGATTTCTTTATAAAAATAAAAATTGCTTTGTTTAAGATTGAATATCCTCATTTTCATTTAGTGGATGCAGTCAGAATGGTAGGTGTAGGCAGACATTTTCCGCATGCATTTAAGATTCCCCTGGAGTGTCTGGATAAAACACCATGGCAGATACTCAGCTCTACAATCACAGGGACTGTGCCAGTGAGTCTTTAGAGCCTTCTGAGTACAAAACTTCCCTGAGTTAGAGGTTACCTTTTAATTGTGTGTGCATGCGTGCACAGCATTCATTTGTGTGCTGGGACTATGCTGTAACAGTCTGTATGCCCTCTTAATCTGTATTTATGAATGAAAGTTTTAAATTTAGCTAAAATCAGTGGATAGCCGCAGGGCTACTATTAGTTATGTTTAGTACCATGATCCAAACTTAGCACTTACATCTCACTTATTATGTAGAGATTTAATGGATGGCAAAATCTCTAAAAGCTTCATGGGTATGAGAATCCAGCAATTTTTTTCGCATGACAGATACATGTCTAAAAAAAAAAAAGTAATGTCAAAGTAGTAAAAAATGCTGCTGTTCTGAAGTATAAAATTGACTTGAGAAGAGACACCTGGATTTGTATTTTTGAACAGTGGTTCAGCAGCCCCTAGAACCTGAATTACTTCTACTACATGCAAAGATATGGTAGGATTTCCCCCTAAAAATCAAATCCTCAGATATTTGCATGTATGCACTAACTCTGTGAGGTGACTAGTTCAGCCATGACATGGAACTGCTGGTAGGATATAAAATGCTTCTGTAACATTTGGACATTTTATGGATTTACAGCCACATAACTGAAATTGTGGAGTGGAGCGACACAAACACCCCAAAGCAGCTGACAGCTCCTAACTGACCATTTCATTCAAAAATTTGGATGAGGCAAAAACTTCACCAGTCTTTTTCCGTCCCTTATTTTACTCCTAAACTTAGTTGTCTCAAGGTCTGGGTAGTAAAGGGTTACCAAAAATTGCTTCAAGCCACATGGCTGGCGTTTTTCATAACAAACACCAAGTTAAATCACATACCTGTGTTTCCTAGCATAAATATAATGAAACATAATAATACAATGCTACAGGTCTGAATTTGGCAATGACAAGGACACTACAACATAAGATCTTCACTGTGAATTCAACTTCTACTCATACATACTGCAGCTACAAATGGATCTGTACCAGGATACCTGACCCAGGTGGCTAATCAAGTGTAATCTATCTAACACATCTGGCACCTGATCCAGTCTCTGCTCTTACATAATTTATATTTCAGGTTAATGTACTAATGTCAATCCTACCCCTCTTCATAGGGCATGTATGACCAAGTGCTAGTCAGAGGGTCGTTTAACACTGAATTCTCCCAACACATCACAATTACAGAACCACCAGTGCTAAAGAGCTTCTTCTTCCTGAGCTACTGAAAAAATCTTCAGATTTTAAAATCTCAGAAATTAAAAAAAAAATATCAATTCTTCTTTGATGGGAAGAAATGCAATGTTAACATACGGTGGTGGAAAAATAAAGCCCAGAGAAGTACGTAGGCTGAAATATCACCAAATTATTGCCCTTGGAATTTGTTTTCTCTTTACCTCTTTTCTCATATGTATATTTGCACTTAGGCAAAATGAAACAGATCCTGCAAACTTTGTACATGTGATCTGCCCAACAAGTCAACAACATGTAAAGATTAACAGTTATCTTAATTAGATTTTGCAAGCCTAACTTTTGAAAATCAAAAATCATAGGATCATTCAGGTTGGAAAGGACCTGCCAAGGTCACAGTCTAAATTACTGCTTAAAGATGTCTCAATAATGAATTTAGACCAAGCAACTAAGAATTCAGCCTTAAGCAGGAATATAGACATGAATATCTCTTCTCTTGAAGAATCCCACAACTTCTCTGGGCAACCTGCTCCCAAGACTAATTATTTTCCTAGCATAAGAAAAAAACCTTCTTGCATCTAGTCAAAACCTTCCCTATCCCAGTTTATGATTGTTAACTCTTATGATCCTGTTGTATATCTCCATGAAGAGCTTGGCTACACCATTTCTGTAACCTCATTGTAGATGCTAGAGGGCTGCTGTTAGGTCCCCTTATCCAGGGTGAACAAGCCACAGCCTCTCAGCTTTTCCTCACAGGCCAAGTGCTCTAGACTCTGACAAAATCCCCAGCTCTCCTCCAGAGCTGCTATGTAGCAGTCCCCAGCCTATACTGTTGCAGGAGCATAATTTCTTCCTGGGTTTGGGCTCTACACTTGTTGCTCAAATTAATTAGGTCCCATTGTCCCAGTTCTTTGTCTCTCCAGGGTCCTAGGCCTGAAAAATTGATGAGTGTCTACTCCTCCAGGTCACTGGTAAAGATAAGAAACTGTGCCAGTATAGACCAATACTACTAGGCTTTCTGAGCATAGTAGTAACCATGGTGATTACCAGTTTTTCACCATACTTTTTCATTCATTTAAACTGTTTGATGTCCCAACTTGGAAGTTGTTTTGAAAGCCTTGCTAAGATCATTGTAGATGGCACTCACTACAGCCCCTGCCACTTACTCATTTCATCAGAAGTTAATCAAGTTGGTAAAGCATGATTTACCTTTGTAAATTCCTTTTAGTTATTCACAGTCAACTTCTTCTCCTTTCAAAAATTGCTTCCAAGATCACTCAATTATTTTCCCAGGGACTGAACTAAGAATAGACAGCCTAGAGGCCCCACCTTGAGTACTGTGTCCAGTTTTGGGCCCCTTACCACAAAAAAGACATTGAGGTGCTGCAGCAAGTCGAGAGAAGGGCAACAAAGCTGGTGAGGGGTCTGGAGCACAAGGCTTATGAGAAGAGGCTAATGCTGCTGGGGTTGTTAAGCCTCGAGAAAAGGAGGCTGAGGGGAGACCTTATTGCTCTCTACAACTACCTAAAAGGAGGTTGTAGAGAGGTGGGTGTCGCTCTCTTTTCCCAAGTCACAGGTGACAGGACTAGTGGAAATGGCCTCAAGTTGCGCAAGGGAAGGTTGGATATTAGGAAAATTTTTTACACTGAAAGGGTTGTCAAGCATTGGAATGGGCTGCCCAGGGAAGTGGTTGAGGCAAATCCCTGGAAATGGTCAAAATACGGGTTGACATGGTGCTGGGGAAAATGGTTTAGTGATGGATTGTTTTGTCAGAGTTAGGTTGACGACTGGACTAGATAATCTTGAAGGTCTCTTCCAACCTAGATGATTCTATGATTCTATAGTTCCTTGAGTTGTCTTTCTTGACATGCTTGTAGATGGATATGACTTTTGTCTCTCTCTCATCACTGGGGATCTTTCTTGATCTCCATGGCCTCTCAAAGATAATGGATAAAGGCCAGTCCACTGGCCACAATAAGGCCAGTTCATCAACAAGTTTTCTCAGCACCTCTGGAAGCCTCCCATCTGGTCCTGTGGGCTCATATAGGGCAAGATTTCTCAAGAGAACTCTGACTTGATCCTCTCCTGGTAGTTTCTGTTGTCTTTCAATCCTGTGTGTCAGACACATGGGAGACTTAGTGAAGAGTGGGGCAATGAGTTACAGCCTTAGGTGCATCTGCTGTCACTATTTAGAAGCAGCCATTTAGCAGCAAATCTATGTTACCCCTGTTTACTGTTAATACAGCTGTAGAAGTTCTTCTTGTTGATTTTGATATCCCTTTCCAGGTCCAACTCTAGCTTCACTTGCCAGTTTCAATTCTAGCTGAAGTTTGGTTTTCCTAACACCCTCCCTGCTTGCCTAGGCAAGGTTTCTACATTCCTCCTTAGTATGGTGCTCCTTATTATCCTCTCCTTCCTTTTGTATTTGTGCACCTTCTGTATACATCCTTTTTGCACTGGAGTTCAGTCATGAGTTTGCAATTCTTGTCTAATCAAGCTGTTCTCCTGATAGGTAGCACTTTTCTGAGTATTGGGATGAGTGCTGTTGTGCTTTCAGGAGGATGACCTTAGAGATCTGTTAGCCTTCCTGAGCTCTTTGTCTTTCAACACTGGCTCCCACAGGAAACTCTGACGAGTTTCCCCCAAACGTCTTCCTTCAACCAGCCTGCCACCTGTTCCTTATAAAAGCTCCTAGAGGAGTGATTTGAACTGCTCCTTCATGTAAATGGCACTTGTCCACTGCCTTCTTCCATGCCTGTCTTTCCTAAAAAACCTGTACCATGCACCCCACTTGCACTCCAGTTCTACAAGCCATTCCATTGCACCAGTCTTCCCAAAGATGTCATGGTTTTGCAATCGCATGTCAAGCTCTAGCGCCTCCTGTTTACTTCCCAGACTGTGTGCTTCTGCGCACAGGCAGTTGAGGTTGGCCCTCAGGGTGGGATTTAGCCTTTCTGGTGCTTCCCTTGCATCTGTCAACCCACCCTATATACTAACCAACCTAACCTCTGTTCCCTCACTTAACTACAAGATAATTTCCCCATATCCTAATCCACGTAGCTTAAAGCCTTCCTCATCAGATTGGCAAGCTTGCTGTAATTGGTTTTGCTTGTAGTAGTTATATGCAACAAGATGCAGTTGCCTTCTACTTCTTTCTGGAAGAGTATATAGGAGCATAGCAAAGATGAGTTATGAACTCTGGATGTTCTAATAACAAAGAGTTTTCTTCTAAATTGATGCCAAGCTTTTCTAAAACTGGCTTTGACAACAAAATGCCTTTACTTCTCTACGAAACCTTAAAACTAGCAAAGATGACATGGCTAGAGGGAAGGATGACTTTGCACCTTTGCAGCTTCAGGCTGATGCAATGATTCCTCGGTGCCACAGAGCAGCCCAAGAACAGGTCTGACATGCTTCATAATTAGAATACTTCAGGATTAAAAAGTAGAAAGATGACTTAAAATCTGCAAGCTGTGCCAACTCCTTCTGCAATTGAAGATCTGGTCTTATAATCTAAGTATCCAGATGTTAGTGCCAAGAGTTCATAAATATAGACTAAAAGTGTAAGCAGCTAAATCTTCCCTGAAATGAAACATTCACATACAGAAATTAAGTGTGTTTATTAGCAAGAGATTCAGCACAAATGAGAAATGGGGCCAAGCTAAATGAATGCCAGTTTGCCCCTATCAGGGCATCAGAAAAAAGGACTGGTGGAGCTGGTGAGGAGCTGAAGCTTCAGTTTCAGAAAATGGCTCTGGTTATAGAGCAGAAGTCCTGATGTTTTGGCTGGCTCCTTTATATTATAGAAACAACAGCTTAATCCTAATTGGCACACGTATCTTTTCTCTACCGATAAATAAAAAGAGCACTGGAATGCTGTATATAATTCATTTTAGCTTGTGTCTGGGATATATTGCTGGCATGCTGTGTGGGGGGCTGTGCCAGATGGCAGGTTTGGCATCTGCAAAGTTACTCAGTGGGCATCTCACCACTACTTCTCAGTAAGAAATGCTCCATTTCTTTCTAAGATTGAATACTAGAAGAGAAATGGCAGCTAAAGCCTATTCAGGTGTGTTTTTACCAGTATGACCTGTAACATGCCACTACTTGGCAATGACCTGCTATAATTTCAGTACCTAAATATATTAAGAATATATTCAGTACCTAAATATATTAAGCTATATTAATATATTCTTAATATATTTATATATATATGGTGTTCTCCCTTAGGAGCACCTAGGATATTTTTGAAAATGGAAATTCAGGTGAGTAAGGGAATTTACCAATAGGCTGCAGCAGAAAATTGCCAGATACCTTCTCCCACTATCTGCTTTGCCCCTCTGGTAAGTATGGGGAATGGAATGCATACCTGCTTCTCAGCTGCTTAAGTGCTAAATCTCAGAGTTCAGATTAAAGACGCCTTGGTCAGCAGTTTAAAGTAAAGCCCTTAGACTCTTTACTGACATGACTGAGATGTGGGTGTGTGTCCCAACCTGCCTGCTCTTCAGTGAGAACAGGAATCTCCAGCAGTGGGGAAACAGTTGAAGATGATAACATCTCACACAGCAGTTGTACTGCAATGGAAACATGTGCCAGATTTCAGTGCCAAAAGCTTAGATGTTTAAAGATATATATAACATGAAAATTTACAGAACTATACACTTGAATTAAGGCATTTTTCTTTCACTGAAATCAACGTACATGTATGAAAAATCTCAATGATCACTTCTCTAAATCTTTATTTACTTAATTACCTTTAAAAAACTAGTTACACATCAGGTATGGCAATGACTAAGATAAACTGATTTAGACCCTTTGAAAATGTTTTCCCCAATGGCAATGTGGGAAAATATTCCTGTTTACGGATGGAACTCTATCAGAGGATGAGAATAAGAAAACAAAGGGAAAAAATTATACTCAAAGAATTATTTTTGACCTTTCAAAGAAAAAGAAGCTTAAAGTTTGGGTCTTAGTTAGAACTGAGATTGAATGTATGGATTAGGGGCAAAAAGCAGAGATTTTCTACAAATCTATTTCAAATTAAATTGCTACTTGATTCTTCCCTTAAAAGTCCAAAAGCACTATGAGGTACAGTGCCTATAATTAACAGAAAGTAATTTGTAGATATCTAATCACACTTCTATTTTAAAAAACATGCAAAACTAATCTCACAAAACTAAATGCAAAATAACAATTGAAAAATGTGTCCTTTAGCCTTTAGATGAATTTAAATAAAAATGTGTATTGGATCTGCACATTAATAAAGCCTGTTAAGCTCAGTAGAATACTTTATATTCATCTGTGCTTCATCAAGCAGGTTCATGACCTCTACAGAACTGCAGCAGCTCCCTCTGTTCTGAAAACCACATGGGGGAACATGGTAAATATTATTTTGTGATTAGAAAATGTTACTGGAATTGTCATAGAGAAATATTTAATGTGGAGAGTGTGGTTCAGGAATTAAAACATACACAGCAGGAGAAAAAGCAGCATGGGGCAAATTTTACTCCTAGTGACAGGCAAGTAAAAATTAAGGAACGTCTATGACATTGGAAATACTCTGCCATAGTTACATAGTTATTACTGAGCTCATGAAGGTATTTAAGCACCTGCCTAACTTAAACCATGTGAGGATTCTCATTGTTCTAGATGAGACAATGTGGATATTCTAAATTAAGCAGACAATTAAATATCTTGCTGAATTGGTATTGGAGAAAAATAATTGAGTGATTTTTTTCACTAACAAATAAGCATGCATCTAAATAACCAAATCTATTAAATATATACATCAATGACATCTGATGAGGAATGACTAAGTGCAGAACATTATTCTAATGTAATACATAAAATATGTGATGCAATACTTATTAAAAACAACTATATTTGCAGTTCCCTTTCCTGATTTCCCTGCAGTGTGCATGACTATATTTACACATCCATGTACACTTTGGTAGTAATCAATCTGCCTTGCTCTTTTCACAGGCTACATACTGACCAACGTTTTTTGGTATCAGAGCCAAGTGGGTCAGTTAAAATATAAAAACATAAGCATAATATTGTGTATCTCATTAAAAAACCCAAATATGACAAAGAAGGATAAGAATGTCAAAACAGATTCTGAACAAAATCAACTTCCATCAACTTGATTCTAAATCTCTTCTCCTCCCATTCAAATTACACCCATGTAGAAGACGCAGAAGACTCCTAACTCTACTGCAGTCATTGCAAATGTTGCTTCTGATTTTCTCTTTCATTGATTTCAGCAGGGCCAAGCCTTAACTATTAGTTTTCAAAGTTTTCAGTTTGAGTATTTCAGTACTGCTCAATTATCTCAGAAATCTGTTGATATAATCATTCATTCTTCAGTATATTTTTTTCACATTGGTGAAATACTCTTGATTAGCATACTGTTACCATATATTTGTACTACATGTTCCATCATTATCAAATGGAGACAAAGGTAGTAACGAAGCCTGTGTCAGCATACACCCACAATTGCTTACGCTCAAATCCTTCTTATCTAAAAAATTCAAATCACTGTAAAGGTTCCCTGCAGCTAAATATTGCTTTCACATAATTGCCAGGAAAAGGCTTCCTAAATTATAGGACAGAATAAATTATAGGAGAATCATGTTCCCTACAATCTAAGGGGAGAATTAACACAGCCTGTAAAGACTCCCCAAAATTACCAATCTGAATTTAAATTCCACATTTAAATGGAGCTAAAATAACTTCAATGAAAAGATTCTCTGCTTTTGAGAATGTCTGTTCTGGAGAGGATTAATATGGGCTTTCTAGACTTTTAATGGGTATTTAAAGCAAGTATTCTATTTATTAATAACTAAAAAATGCAACGACTGCTATAGTTTTCATTCAGAACAAAACTTAAACAGGAAAACAATATGAATCTCAACAGACTGTTTGAGTTATCTCTCGTTTCTTTAATCTAAGAGATTACTCAACAAAACCAATGCTCATTCAACAACATTCATGAAATCTGTTGTGGATTACCAATATCATCAGTTAAACCTGTTTTAAATTTATTGCTTTCATTCAGGTTAAATAATAAAAGAGTCCATTTGTACCACCACATGTATATACATGAATTCAGCTTTCATCATTCTCTACAAGTTTAATCCAGTGATTTATGTTTTTTAACACAGTTTTGGGCAAATCTGCTGAAGAAATTTAGCCAGGCTGATAGAAGAGTTAGACCGGATTACTGTGATGTGTGCAATGTTTAAAACCAGCCTGTTCTGTTTGGAGAAAAGGAAAAGTCAAGAATTTTAACACTGTAGCCCTGCTTGAAGTTCTAATCATTTTAATGGTTTTAGCAAAGGAGAGTGGAATAAGGTTGGGAGAGTTCAAAAACAATGATCTTTATTATTAGAAATATGTTAGAACAGCAAAGAAGGAAAGCTGCTTTTTTAATGCTTCTTCTTTAGTCACAGCAGGAAATAACACTGCTTAGATTAGAGTTTTCTGACGTTTAAACAGTCATGGCAATGGCTACATGGTAATTTTTTTTAAAATCATCTCCCTTTTGTAAGTCTCTCCATCTACCAATGTTTAAAAAAAAACACACACGCAGAAAATTAAATGTAAAATGCTTCTCTTATGTTTCACATCACAGCTAAATTTTTTCATTTAAATTGAACTGAATTGAATTGAATGGGTGCACAGCATAGCTGAGGGTTTTGCTAATGAGATACAAAGCTTTTTGCCTTTAGGTCACTAGTTCAAATCCAGGCAAGGCTAGAAACAGCTGAAAGCTTTTAACCACCTAATAGCTATGTGATATTTTAACATGAAATAAGTTTGTCAATCAAAATCCAACTTCAGGAAATAAGTGTTCCCACCACAAAAACAACCATCACACAATTAGAATTATTTGCAGTCTTCTGAAAGGTCAAAAATTAATTACTCTGCACCGTTAGTAGTGATTTTTTTCAGATTAAATGTCTGATGTTGAAGTATGTAAAGAGTGAAATATAGAGATGTTTACATTGCTAATGCATTTGTGAATATAGCTTTCTCAGGTAAAAGACGCCTAAATGACTTTCCTTCCTTGAATGTCCTGCTTTCTCTCTCATCAGTAGTATCAGGTGGTGTAGGAGGTGCTCCTACAAGTAATTGACACAGATATGGAGGTACAACCCACCTCAATCATATGGGGAGAAAAAGTTGCATATCTGCCAGATGAAGAAAGAAAAGATTTACACCTCCACGTTAATCAGCTCTTAAAAAATAAAACTTCGGAAAGTTTTGAAGGAATGTCAATAACCTGCAACATCCTCCTAGAAATCATGTAGTAGCCTTTTTTTTACATATAAACAATTCCTCACTTCCAGGAGCAACTGATCATGCTTGAACAAAACTGTTTCTAGTGACTGATAGATATGGATCTCCAACTGCATATCAAAGCCAATAAAACTGATGATAATTTAAAAATTTGCCTAACTGGAATTTTTATTATCTCAATAGCTCCTTATATTTTAATGTTATGAATCTGCAAGGGCTCAAACAATAAGAGAAAAGTATGCTGTAGGAGCCTCAAGGACCACATTTAAATATAGTCCTCATCCTGAAACAAAACCAAACTACTAATCATAGCAATGATTTTAAGCTAAAAGAGACTGAAAAATTTTGGTACTTAGACAGTCAAAACATTTTTCCCCCCAGATTCTTAAGTATGGGTTCAAGTGTTTACCTTAAAAAAATAAGTTTAAACGTTTTGAATAAAATTTAAATTATGCCACTGGCTGTCAATGTCAGTTGGACTTGGGTAGTTTTTGACATTGAGGGAGGATTTGAAAATCAATCATTTAACATTCCCTTCTATCTTCTTCACTCTGTGTGAACTCAGACAAGACATTCTCTTTTCAGTGGCACCATTTACCTTGTAAAAAGCAGTGTTTTTACAAATAAGATATTTATGTTTAAAAGTTCAGAGATAAACTTAGTGATGCCATTTATGGTAAAGGGCGAGAAGAAATACCTAACTTTAGTTCTTATCAGACTGGAGAAAATTAGAGTAATTAACATTTTGAATAATCCTATTATCTTTAGAACGGTACTGGTACTAATTAAGAATCAAAAAACTATTTCTGCTTCAATATTCTCTACTTCTTATATGCTAAGTAAAATTACTTTCATGGGGACAGTCACTGTTCGCAATAATGCAAACGTAAGAAATGGTGTAAGCTGCCCTTAAAAAGGTGCAGAAACCCTTTACAAGGTTTTAAGACAACCCTGAACTGTGTGATGTAGTATTTGAGTCCTGAGGTCCCAGATCTTGCAGAATCACATAAAAAGACTCACATATGTAAGAAGTGAGTCCAGAATGAAACATCCTCCCCATGAAAGAATGCAAGATTGGACCCTCAAACTTCAAAAATCTCTGCTTTACTTTTCCAGCACGGATGTTCAAAGAGCCAACGATGTCATTAATTTTAATTTTCATCTGTAGTTTAGAGTTTAGTTGCTTTTGTCTTTTATGACACATTGTTTTCAGTATGATTTTTTGTTTTTTAAGAAGACAAATTAGTTTGTTTAGCTTTCAATAAACATGTGGCTGTAACAAAATCTTATAGTTTTACTGGAAGTCAATGGAAATTGAAGCCTAAAGAAAGAGTGGGATGTGCCTTAGCACTTGTACTTTAATTCCCCAGATATTTATACTGCGCAAGTAGCTCAAATGATTGACATTTACATCTGAACTCACAGGTTAGCTCAGCCTAAGTTAAAGGATTCTCACAACAAGGTCTTTCTGTGTTATACATCCTTGCTATTTCTGCATATCTCAAGGGCATGTGAAACTATTGTTTAAGATGAAAGGCTCTAAAATTCCTTCCCATCAAGAAAATTCATTTCTACTGTGGGTGTCTTGTCCAGAAGATCTGCTGAACAGAGGCAGACTATCAGCACTCGAAAGATTGTGACTTGTTAAGTACCATCCTTAGTAAAATACAGCTTGCTCTTACAACTTAGACATTCCAGTTTTACAATCAGCGATGCAAATTGCTATGAATAGAGAACTAAACACTTTGACAATAGGAAAGGGGTGAACACAGTCGTGCTGGGGCTAAAACTATAAAGGTGACTGTAGAGATGACATAATTAGAAATTGTGGAGAGTCTACACAACAAAGATGGGTTCTGAAAATCACTCAGTTGTACCAATAAACTGGCAGAACAAATCACTTCAAACAAGCTGCAGAGGCAAAGCACAGCTGGAACAACCAATTGATTCATTGGGTCATGATGCACTCATTAGATCAACCTTGTCCCAGCTTTCCTCAGCTCTGCTTACTGAAGCTTGGAGACCTCCCTAGAACCGTGCCACAATTCACTAAGGCCTTTTCCAGTCATTCCTTTTTTTCCTTCTGCTCAGTGGAGGAAAAGCATTTGCTTTATTAAAGGCTGTCTGTACCACTAAGGGGGATAAATGTGTCTCCTAGACCCTAAAAGCGAGATTGAACTTTTCAGAGCAGTCATGAATAAGGCATAACATGTAATAGCAGTGTATTTTCCAAGACTGGAATTTTAAAAATAAAAGATCATAGGTTTCTGAAAGATTTGTTGCAGTTAAGGAGGGATCAGTTCAGGGACAGTCTACAGTCTATGTTACATAGGATGATACAGTGGTCCCTTCTGGTTCTATAATTGACATACTAATGAAACTTTTCTCTTGATAAGAAATAAATCATTCTTCACTTTCCCTCCCTTTGCTCCACAAAAGCTACATTCTTGCAGTTGTAAAATTCAGTTTTTTTCCCCCCATCTGACTTGCCAGCTGCCCTAATCATTTATAGAAGCACAGGGCCTATTTGAGACAAGGAGAAGAGTGCTGATACAAAGGCGAGGCTTGTCCTTCCTTCTTTCTACCTAGTTACACATAAAGAAGAAATGAATATGAGGAAATAGCCTGGTTCAGTGTTTAAGCTTTTTTGGACACTGGAACAAGGAAGTCAGTGAGCAGCATTAGCTTTTGTTCCCTCACTTGGCTGAATAAGCAGGAATACAAGAGATACAGAATAGGTGTATAGGGATATGACAAGAATTTGGACATAATTTCCATTTTCCTAAGAACTGCAAAGATGGGAGTGAATAAAATTTGGAAATATGTTGACGCATTGTGCTCTCTTGCCTCCAACACTTTGGAAGCTTTACTGACAAGTTGCAAAGTCTTTACTGGAATCCAGCAAGCTGTGATGAGGAGACCTTACTTTTCAAATGTTAACACTGAAACTCCATACTTGAAAGAAAGACTGACAACAGACAGACAGAAAAAAATATTAAGAGACTGCTTCTTGTTGGTCCTCTGGGATTTTTTGTTGTAATTTGGCATCCTTTGCCATTTGAGTTAACTGAAGAAATGTAGATTTGAAAATTTAGATAGGGCTTGAAGTAAACTTGTCTGCAAATCTTTGACACTCTTTCATTATAGAAATTTGGAAATGTAGCTACTAATGTTAGCTAAAAATGCTTTACTGAAAAGAAGAACCATTTATTATCCATAGTCTGTATGCAGACACTGAATAAAGTCTGTGCTAGTGCCAAGAGGGTTTGATATCATTAGCAACAGCTGTGAACATCAATCCACCTCCTGCTCCAGGAAGGACAGAGGAGTTTCTATTTCTAATAGTTGACTCCACAATTGGTTGTACCTGTCTTGGGCTTCTCAGTTATACTGACCCTTCAGTGGCCCACTTAATGAAAAGGGAAGGAATTCAACAGGACTCTTTCACGAGTTAATGAAACTACCCAAGCTGATGCAACCACAATTTGGGTGGCATGCAGTTGTATAAAGAGGATAATTATATATTATCTTTAGTCTGGATGACAGGATGTTTACTAGACTTTCTGAATTTCAGTCAATGAGTGTACACGCTTTTAACATATATACTCTTGCTCATGCAGAGTTGCTTGTTGTGGTGAGTATATGGACCACAAAGCTGCTTGCTGATGTAGCCCTTAAACCAGTGAGAGTGCTGGGCCTTCGGGGAGAACCTCTGCCTTTATGGAGAGAAAAAGCTCTTTGCATTGTAGTTCCACAAGGCCCAGCGGTTCCACCAGAGGAGAGCAGTTAAGGTTAAGGACTGATGTATAAAAGACACAGCAGTTATGCGGGGAAGGTATTAGCACATACACTAACTGCACAGCTCTGGTGCATTACTGGGTTTGGCTGAAGTTTGCCAGGAGATGTTAGGTTTTAAATATTTGACAGCACAGCCAAGGACACCTGTCTTTAACGTCTAACCCTTCATTCACCCATTTAATGCAAAATTTGACCTTGTGTTTTGAATATGCCAGGAGACATGGGCATAACCCTTCGCTTAATACCACCGTCCTCTGTAACCAGATGTTTAATACAACCAATGCTATTTAAAACAACACAAACATAACTCATTATTGTCTGAGGAGAAAAATGAGCCTCTGTATAGCACACATTTATATTCTGCAATAAAATTGGCACCTGGTATAGTAAAAAGGATATCAATGTGCACATTACATGGCTTTACAGAATTCAAGTGAATAATGCAGAAACTATTAAGTGAAAGAAGCACTGAAATTACCACTGCAGATAATTTTTCAACAGTGCAGAATAATTTCTTAAGAAAACAAGAGGCACTATTCATTCCACTCGATCACATGAGCTCTGCTTTCATTTTTTACCCCTGGAATTAGTTTTGAAAAATTCAAGGATCCCAGCTGTTTAATAATGACGTTGTTGTATTCATGCAAATCCCTCAGACCTTATGTCAACATTTAATTTATAATAAATATAAAAATAAGATTAGTCGCATCTGTAGTCCCCTGGGTTGTAACTGGTAGATCACTGAAAACATCTCCCTCTCCCTCATCCTTCCTGAACATCCTTGCTGCTTTAGAGGTAGAGCCAGTGAGAAGGAAAATGTTAACATTCATGTAGTGTATTGAGAGAAGTTTATAGATATTGACAGTCGTGCTCACGAAATAGATTATATCAAAACACCAAATATATTACCTTTACCCCAGTGGTAAGCTTTTGTAAATTGAAGTAAAATATGTAATCGTTGAACTCTGCAAGGATGATAAAGGCAGCACAGAAAGGACTTCAAGCACTATGGATTTAGAGAAGGAACTGTTCCCACTAACCATTTACTCTTAATTAATTTTAGAGAAAAAAAAATTACTTATTTACTGAACGCCACTTCAAGAAGGACTTAGAATCATAGATTTATAAATTCTGAGCTTTTGCAAAGTATGCAGTATATATAAGTCCCTCTAAAAGTTTTGCCAGTGCATTGAGCACGAAACAAAAAGCAAAGAGAATATGATTTATCATAAAACCATGTGCTTAAATTCTAAAAGACAAGTATCTTGCAGAAGAAAACAAGGCTGCAGGAACAGAAATATAACTGAGAATAAATTATTCCAAAAAACTTTACAATAAAATGTGGAGTTATATTAAATATATGGAATATTAAAAAGAAATAAAAATAATAAAAATAATATATTGCAAAATAAATATATTATACTAAATAATATGAATAAATAAAATTAAAATATAATTATAAATGTAAATATAAATATATAAAAACACAGCCGAGAATTTAATACAGAAGAATATACACAAAAATTATTCTTCATGTAGTCCAGCAGGAATTTCCCATAGGAATATATTTCTCAAAATACACTAGATGTTCCTCAAATGTCAACACAACAGATTTTTAGGCAGACAGTTAAAAAATCACTCCTAATTCTGAACTTTGCAGACTAAAGCAACATTGGTAGGACTGCCTACTTCAATAGATATAGAAAGGTAAAAAAACTAGACATGCTGGAGTCATTAAGCATCCCCTATGCATTAAAGAAAACATGCTTTAAAACGGTTGCTGGTAGCCACCGACAACCTAGATGAAGCTCTAGTTTCACCACATCTATGAGAACCTTACTATTAATCTTCAAATGGGTCAGGATTGTACTTCATGCATAAAAAGATGACCTTCACAGTAGGTATGAAAGGCTGCGTCTTTTAGACAGCTAGGGACCAAATGTGTGAGCTGGCTATGGGAGGGACAGAAAGGATGTTTCTTTTGGCTTGGCCCAACGTAGATTCAGCATGTGTCACAAAGCATCTTAGACTCAAAAGGCTGATGCAAAGACACGTCTGCTGTTCCAACCTAAAGCCTGTAGCAATAGTCGTGCACCATTTATACCGGTGCTTTAGAGGAAGAATCTGTCCCACAAACTTTCATATATCTCAAGCTAGCAAAGCCGTTTCTTGCTCTCTCAGCTCAAAACATCAGCATCAACCTTACAAAACATCCTTCTGTTTCATTAAAACAATTGATTTTTGCTCCTCACATTCGGAGATGCCTGCAATGACTCTAATCCACGTACACCTCCTTTCTGTCTTCTTATTGCTTCCCCAGACACTCCACATTCACTCTGCAGACACTGCCCTGTGCTGTGCTCCTTTTGTCTCTTTACGACTTCATACTATCTTCCAGGCTGCTGCCTCCGCCTCAAGCAGTCAACCCTTTTCCACGTTTCTCTAGTGCATCCAATGACCTCATTCCCGTTCCTTCAACTCATTTTCTTCCTTCAGTTTTCTTTATCTTCCATTTCCACCTCTTATCATTGCTGAAGAACAGCCCACTGCCACTCTTTTCTCCTTAACAAGCCAGTATTAGAAAAGCAATTAGGCTTAAAAAACCTGAACCGAAAACATTTCCTAGAGAAGCTTTGTTTTCACACTTTTTTTTTCCCCAACAGAGGTATACATATGTTTAATATGCTTTGCTTCAGATGTGATTTGTGCTGATTAGATTACACAAGATGCCAAGGACAGAGGCCTTGGATTGCCTTTTATCTGTGAAATGCCAGGCATGTAAGTATGTGTTATGCATGAAATAATATTAAGACAATAACGAAGACAGCAGTTGTATCTTTGTCACATGCCCTGACTTGGAAATGCTGTGAAAGGTTTTGAATGGGATTGTGCATGAAAGGGTAAGTTTATCTTTCCAATTTCGTGTAGCTGGTGTCCCTGAGGAAGTGTTCAATACTAATAAAAAACTGAATAGTTTCTTCAAAACCTTAGGGATCTTCTATCAACCATGCACCTCTGTTTCATAACTCTTCCTCTTTTTATATCACTCTCTGTTTTACTTTCAGTTTCCAAACTATCAATTACATTTAGTTCAAGTATTCTTGTCTGTGATGAGAAAACTATATAACAGCTGTATATATGTGTCTATACAGATATATATAAAGAGACTGTGTGAGTGAGAGATCAGAGATATATCTGATTTTAAGCTGTGAAAACACTTCAAATGAAGTATAAATACTGTAGGTTTTGGTGAGGCATTAATGATTTCCAAACAGCATCTTTAGCCCTACACCATTGGATCATTGATTCCAACACAGTTACTTTGGCACCTGACTAAATCCTCATATAAACTTGGGCCTAGAATGACGAACCTGATCTTGTGGATACCTTTAAGATACTATCAAAACATGGACATACAATCCAGTAAGCCTATCTACTCTGGAAAAAGCATATAAAAGGAACCCAATACTTGTTAAAAAACAACTGAAACGAACATGTTTGAGGAAAGCCTGGTAAACTTGAGTGCAGTATTACAGACTACTTGCATGTATTTTTGTTCTCAGTTCTTGAGACTTAGAAGAGGAGAAATGGACAAGGTAATCAAAGCAGGAGTGTACTTTTATAATGCAAGTTTTATAGCTGATCTGAAATATGCAGAATTTATTCTATCTTTAAACAAGAGTTAATTTTGCAGCTCACTTACAGCTGTGCAAGGGGTGACAGTACCATAATTTGGCCTGGATCCTGAATGCACTGGATCACAACACAAAGATGCAGTGACACCAGCTACTTTCTCCCTCATACACACAACATTTCGCATCCATAACCAGCAATCCCTGCAAGGCTGGCAAGGCTTGGAGATTAGTGCACCTGTCCCAATTCCCAGTAATGCTCCCCCGAGCAGGTGCACAAAGTCGACAATTTAGAAAGTCTCTTCACACCTGCGCCTCTTAACTAATGACCCTTTTATTTTCTCCTTTTTTGATCTCCTGAGTGTGAGAGATGATGCTGAGACAGCAGACAGGCAGGTGTAGCAACCCCAAGGAGAGGATAGAGAGGGCATGTGCCTGTGTGTGTGCCTGACAACAAACCATTGATTTTGTCCTTTATCTTTTTGCAGGTGACTTCTCAGGGGACTAAGAAAAATACTTGCATTTTTAGAAGCTTGTGATTTCACTGGAGCCTTGCGTGCATCCATGTTCCTTTGAAGCAGGAAGAACCAAGAGCTCCTTGAATCAATTCACTTAATCCTGGTCGTTGTACTTGAGAAAATACTTATTTAAACCTGATTCTAAGTATTTTCTCAAGTACTTGCACACGATGGGTACCCTGTGATGTCCATGGTTGTCAGCACAAGTACTCTCAGCTGAGCAGACTGTTATTTGGCCCATGGTCAGGAGCACTATGGAAGAGCAGATGAAGGCTACCCAAAACATCTGATAGCTTTTAAATACAGGAGTTGGTCAAGCAAGCGTGTGAGGCAGACAGTATATACAGCCTGTTCCATTTATTGCATACAAATAATCTCCTTTTGAATTTAGCTTTTATTATGCTTATAACCCTTCTGTAAGCTAATCCTGATTTGTGGGTATGTCTTCAGTATTCAGGACTAATCTTGAGGAGTAGAGATAAATAGTTCTTTCCTGTGTGTCACCCATAAATTCCTGAATTTCACTGTTGATTCATTATTCTGTCTGGAAGCCATGTAAAAATCCTCTCTCTTTGGTAAGGGAGCTAAAATATTTCACACAAAATACTGATGCATACCACATGATCAATAGCATGTTACAAATAATTTTGTTTGCACAAATACCTATATTTTCACTAAGAAAACCCATATTACAAAGAGGTACAGTGACAAAAATCTGTTTATATCTACCAACAGTAAAAACTCCTGCTAATGTGATTTGCCTGGATACGTGTTCTGAATTCAAATGGATGTTTGTGCTCACAAATTCATTGTTGTGTGATTAATGTATAAGATCCTATGGGCAGAATAAGTCATATTTGAAATAATATGAATAGATTCAGTTTAAAGTCATTTGCCAATAATTTGTAATCAGCATATAATCTTTAATGATGATATTGCTGAACTTTGCCCATAAACCAATAAGCAGTTTAAGAGCTACTTATATTTCATAAATTAAACATTATCTGGATAAATACATGTCAGTACAGAAGCATTTGTGTCATATCTTTTCCTTGGTTTAAATGGGTACATCCAATATCAGCTAGGTAGTGAACTTTGAAGCAGAGTCCACTGCAATAATAGTAAAGTTTAATGATGCATAGCTTTGTGAGACTGACAAATTCCCAGCCAAAGTATTGATTCCTGGAGAATTTATGAAGCACAGGCTCTATTCTATGTCATTATGGTCCATTTTTGGCTGAAAGAATCATGTAAAATAGATTTTTAAATGAGTGGTAATAGCCAGACATAAAGAAGGTATTGATGTGTGTCATGAAGGGTGAAATAGCATGCCAGGTAAAGGCATATAACAAATTGCAAACAACAGTGCTGAAACTCCTACAAATGTAAATTTGTTTTCAGTTTTAATCAAACCTTTGTTTCAGTAAGTACAAATTTTGCCATAGAACTGAAAAAAGCCACCCTTTTAAATAATGTAATTATTTACAGTTCGATTTCATGCTTCACTTTGGAATGTGTCTATAAAATGCATATCACTTACAGACATGTTAATCAATATGAATTGTGTACTACATTACAACAAAACTACATCTGAGATTATTAGGGAAAAAATCAAATGCACATAGTTCTGCTTACTTGAGCAATATGTGAAAATTAATAGCTTGAACCTCTGCAGAACTGGCTGTTAAAAGACAGGACACTTTTTTCTTTCTTTCTTTCTTTTCTTTTTTTTTTTTTTTTAAGAAGAGTTTTAATAATACTATCTGAGGCATTTTCTGATAAGGTAAAACCAAATTATGGCACAGACAAAACTTGAAATAGGAATAAAATCTGAAAGAGCAGAAAAACTGACAAAAAGATGGGGAAAGAGAACTGTTGATTGAGTTACTGGGGCTTTACAAGAAAGTACCACTGCATTTTAATTGCATTCCAGCAACCTCTTTTTGATCTAGAAAGAGGTCACCTAGGTCTAACAATGCAAGGGACCTTCATAGTCCAGACGTAAATATATCTCCCACACACCCAGAAGCACTCTGAGAATTAGCTAAATCCTCCTCAGAGCAGCTGCTTTTCAACAATTCAGGAGTTTATCAGCCTAATAAAAAAAGTAGCTGGCAGGAAAAAAGGCTGACAGTCTCAATAGGCTCTTCTGTGGCCTAGTGAGGCTGAAGAACTCTTCAAGGTCTTAGTCAACACTGAACAGAGGGCTCTGAACTGGCACACTCATCTACACCACAAACAAGCTGCAAAACCTGGAGAGAGGTCATTCTTTACATAAATGGTTTTCCCAGGCAGAATACAAGTGGATTCAAAGGAAGTAGGTTGAATACAGGTGTAAGGTTAGGACAAAAGTACTTTCAGGCTCAAAGAAGCAGGGGGAAAAAGTTTCCACCTGTAATGTAATCAGTAGTAGCACTATCTACTTCACTTCCAGTTCAAATCCTTCTCTATTTTTGTATTCCATGTGCTCATTATGATTCATAAAAGCAGTCGTCATCTCTTGAATGCAGCACTTTTGTCTAAGGTCTAAATTTCCATCTTAGTTTTTTATTGGACACATTGTAAACATGTATGACAGTGATTTTACTGTCTTACTTTTTTATGTTTGTTATTCATTTAAAAATTAAGTTTCCACAGGCCATTTCACCTTAATTCAAATCTCCCTGCCTACTATCAGTAGAAGAAACACTTTTAAAGTTTCTGTAATATAACTTTCATGTGTTAAAGCACAAACATATTGTATATATGAGTACGTAATTATTGTACCTGACTGAAACAAATCAACTTTACTAAAACAGAACTGTCCTTTTATCAACAACATTAACTGCTGAAAAGGGAAAAATAAGTCTATTTAATGGCATATTAGATTCAGTAAATAAGCTATTCTACAATTACTAACTCACTTGATGACAGGTGTCCAAAGAACCACCTTTGATCACTGACACGGCCCCACAAAATCATATGAACTATGATAAATACCTATAATTAACAGCATGAAGTTATTTCTGACCTACAGCAAAGGGATGACATCATATACAGCAGAATTTTCAGGCTGTTTGCTTACTGATCCATGTGGTTCATTTGTGCTTTAAGTTTTCTGGACTGATTTTCTAAACTTTGTGCATGCACCTACATGTACAAAAAGAAATCTGTAGCAGTCTTAATTTTCATGTATAATTAGTGCAATTTGCACATGCGATTCAGCTACCTTTGCTGAATTTACTGTCGAGTTTTATATCTAACTGGTCCCATGAAAAACTACTGAACATACCAATTAAATGCATAGAACTGAGCTATACTGAACTATATTCCCACATCTCTGTTGTCAGGATAGATCTATAACGCATTTTGTATTATAGCTAGCAAAATAAAAACCTAGTCAATGTTCCTCATATGCCCCAGTTTCACTAAGAAAGTGCTCTGGGACCTTATCCTTCCCAGATTAAGCTAAATGGAATTTAACAATATAAGTGCACACAAGCATACATTTAATACACATCAATAGTCTGTGGATGTAAAATGCCACACATCACTTATTTGTGTGTGTAAACTCTCAGCTATTTTAATGCAAACACAACTTCCCTGGAGTTATAGATTCATATTTTTATAAATAATATAATTTAAAATCACATTTTAATGCATTAAAAATTACTTTACCGAATAGAAAAGAAACATTAGTGATAGATTGAAAAGTACCTATGGCTAGAATGAGTAAATTTCAAATTTGAAGAAAAATCTCAGCCTCTTTGAAAATCAACTGAAGACCCAGCACAAAGAGGGTACGTATTTAGAATTGGAAAATTCCCCTGAATGCATATGCAGTAAGTAGAGTAGTAACTTCAACAACATAAACAGTTAGAAAAAGGGTTTAGTTTTAATGTATCAGTAATAAGAAACATCTATTTAAAGAATTTAAGGATGCCAGTGTTAAAAACAAAAATGTTTAAATATTCTTTGTAAAGTTGTCCCTTTAAACATGGAATTCACTGTTACCTTAAGTAACATATTCTTCCTGCCCACCCTCCCTCCACCCAAATTTCCATTGCTCTGTATTTTATATGAGGACTTAAATGAACAGAACAGAGCTCAGAGTCACTGCACCAGGACGTCAGTCTCTCAGTTTGTGCTTAGCCAGACTTTTTGGGCTGCACTGATGTAATGGAACCTCATTCACCATGGTCTTGTCACTCATTGTTGTTACAGCTGGTGTTGCAAATGCAAGGCCTGAATAAAGGTTGCTTGGCTGGGAACTCCTTACTATAAAACAAATTTTGTTGAGTATGTTGGTCACTGATTTCATACATGTTGTATTAGGTTTAGTAGAGAACAAAAATGACCTTCACTGAACAGAGCTGCTTTTAGCTGCAGCTACAAATCAAGGCTAGCGAGTAAAGGTATAATTCCTGTAACTGCCAAACAGAGGAATACCGTGCATCTCACAGGCACATACAGCCCTTTTGGAAGACAGGTTTTTTTCCATTTGCATTATAATTGCACAATACGAGTTTCAGTAGAACAATACCATGTAGTATTCTGTTTGATATATGTTTGTTTCAAATTACTTGAACCTACTTTGGTGGAAATAATGTAAAATAATATTTCCCACAGGATATACTGTTACTGTCATGAATGGATATAAGCAAACTGCCTTCTAAAGGAAGAGCAGGTCACAGCTTACCTAACACAATTCATCACAGAGGTTAAAGGGAATGATTGCTTTCTGCATGACCAGCTTTCCCCTGTTATTTGTCATATATACTGCTTTCACCAAACTCGAATGGAAGATCTAGGTGCTGCTATAATGGGATCTTCTCTGATTATATCATCCCATAAAAACTATAGCTTAAGAAATAAACAGGAAGTATAACACAACACAGAAGATCTTCTATTACGTTTTAACAATGCTTAAATTATGTACAATCGTATCAAAAGGCCAGCAACCTCTGTTAGGTGTAGAATTTTCAGAATAAAAGACAGAAAAATCCAATATGAGACATCTAGCCATTTTTTTTGCTAGTGAGTCATAAAGATATGGACTATAAACTCTGCCAAAAAAAAAAAAGAAAGAAAAAAGCAACCAAGTAGCTGTAAAAATAAAAGAGCAAATTTAAAAAACAATGCCTTATAATAACATAATCTTGGTGCAAATTTAGTCTCCCTACCAATTTTTATGAAAAAAATTAATGAAATTAATTTTAAATTAATTTTTGCATATTTTCTAAAGTGTGTTGAACTTGGGCAAATGAGGCTGAGATATCATTCATAACTTACAAATTCAAAGACAGATTGCTTTTTATATTTTATTGTAAATTCTCCAAATATCTAACTTATATAAAGGTAATCATAATAATCAATAAAATATTCAGATATTTCAGTATGTATATATTATGTTCCAGAAGGGTACACGCTTAAAGCATGTATATGTATACATCTAAGCATAGGTAATATAGACACAAAACTTCTAAGAAATGTCACGACAAAAAATAAACTCCAATCACCACTACCTCTTTAAAGTTATTTATTTGAGCATTCTGTTTCCTCTGAAAGGTTCTCAATTCTGTTTCTTCATCTTCAGTTTATTACAATTGCTAATTTCTATTTTACTTATGAAGATATATTCCATATATATCATACTATACAAAGACTATCAGCTACATTCCTTCACCGATATCTGTATGTCAATACAATGGCTTTGTAATGAATGTGTTCTAGGATGTGTGTGTGTTATGGGGGGCAATTATCTTGTCAAGTATAAGACATACGGAAGAGAAAAAGAGTGCAAATTGAACTTGATAGCCTTAAAAGCAGTACTCTGCTGGTAACATGGTACACATACCCCTGGAAATAGTCCAAAATGAACTCTTCCCTGAGGTCTGCATTTTGTGCATGATAAGGAATAATCAGTCTCATGTTTTATAAATGCAGGTGACAGCCTATGTGCTACAATAATGCAGATATAAACTAAAGTGATGATACAAACCCCTCTATTAGATGTAGATTAATGTCACTAAACGTTATTTTCCAAAGGTCATGGTCTACAGCATACTTCTGTATTTGGCAAAGTTACATTATTGATAAAACAGCTCCCACTCAAATATTATAGAAGACATGCTACACTGCTTGACTTGTAATTTTTTTTTTTCTCAAATACAGTTATGTCAGTCTATCTGCAAATCTAAAGCATTCATTTCTGTTAAAAACCACTCAACTGTTTTTAGACCTTCATCAAATATAAATAAATTTTAACAGTGCACACACTGATAAAGTTTATTAATGACTAGAACAAGATTTTCAAGTATAACACTCTTTGAAAACGATGAGTTACATAAACCACCCACCACTGCAAAGACAAGACTTTTTGTGTAGGGCTCCACCCACCACCAATCCCCTCTGCAATATCATTTGGCCCTGGACAAGACTGGGACCATCCTTCCCCATAACAGTCATCTTCTGGACAAAAGACAAAAAGTGCATACGTGAAATTATACTAGTTAGCACAATTGACATGAGAATGCCAGTAACCTCACCATTGCTATGTATTTTGTAATAGCACAGTAAAAGATGTTAAAAGGGAGTTCAAAGGAGGCTAGTGAAATGTTTGTGGATGTTAATCAGATGTTTTCTAAGTGTGAGCAGTAGTGTAGTTAAGGACATGAGAATTCCCATTTGCAGAAATAACCAGCAGGAAATAAAGAAGGTGGCCTTATGACTACTTGAAGGCAGAAGTCTCCACACAGCAGTAATAAATGTCTAAATGAAACCATTTAATCTATTAGGACCATGTCTTGCCATTGTGCAATGCACAGAGTTGTTGAATGTTCAGGGAATATTTTATAAAAACATCACTCAGAACATCATGTCTTAGCTGAGGTTTTAGTGGGCAAAAGTGTTTAACAAACTCATTGGAGAACTACTGAATACGTATTTTTAAGTCTCCTACTGATTTAGGAGGTAAAATATTAAACTGTTTCTCTCACATTACAGCAGAATATTTGTTTACTGTTCAAGATAAACTAAAAATTTAACTAATGATAGCGCATATTTTTTCTAAAAAAGTCATAGACACACAGATGCTGGTACCCTCTTGAAAAGAGCATACATATTAAGCAGACAGGAAAAGACAATTAAACAACTTCTACAGTGCAGTTTTCAACCAATATAAATCCATAAGTCTCCAAGGCCTGATTCTTCCCTCAATATGTCTTTTATACAAATTCCCACTCCCTTTATATACAGTAATAAATGAATGACATAACTCTAGTTTGTGATTAATAGTTCTGCTCACCATCAAATATTGTATTACCTCATCTTTTGGACTATTTGTGATCTTGTCCATTTTGGACAGCAGGATATTGGCAACTTGTCGTCTGCCAAACTACATAGCAAAAACCAACAGTGTCTTCCCAATGGAATTTTTGTCTTCAGACTAGTCAGATGCCATAACACCTCACAGTGCAGATAGACTGAAGTCATGTCAACCTCCCAGTTATTCACTTCTAATCAGGCCACTATATCTCAGTTCCCAGACTATTGTTGCCTGAGAAGCCAGCACAGCGCTCCTGTTGTTTGTGTTCCTTCATGAGCAAAGCAAAACTAATCCCTTATCTCCACCTAGAACACTGGATATAACCAGGATCGGCACTTGTCAGAGAGGAGGGCTTTAATTCTTATGTCCTTGCAAACTACTGCAGTCATTTACCAGTTTAAATACCATATTTTTCATGTGATCCTGTGCCTCGTGCTTTGGAATTATAAACTTTTCTGAGATGATTAAGAGGTTTCTTTTTAATTCTGTGCTTTGTACATGACTACAGTTGGGAATTGTGATCTTACTACATTACATTGACTGTACTGCTGCCTCAGTGTAAGTCCAAGGTAGGTAGTCTGATAATCCAACAAACTGTAAGTAGCAGGAAACTCTCAGAATTTAATTCCAGAAGTCAGTGCATCCAGGCCAAATGGGCTTTGGAATCTCATCAAGGAAATATTCACAGTTACTGTTGGTTATCAGTAGTACTACTGCAAGTTTAATTGTTGTCAAGGGGTTCATAGTTTCTATGTGGATGACTTCTAATTGCTGTTGCATCAGAATGAATAAACCATTCTTGGGCAAAGAACTATGATCCCATAAAGGCAGATACTGCTAAATGCTGCTTGAAGCATCCTGCACTGTGCACCTGTATCTGCGGAAGAATCAGAATTGGTTTATATTAAACACTATCAATAACCCTTTTCTTAATTCACAGGCAATAAGCAGATAATTTAAAATGACTGAAGTTTCATTACTTGTTCTCTACGAATATGTCTAAAAGTCTGATGTACTGTCTTCAGTAAAATAACCCTGATGGGAGTGGTTGATCAACTTCATTATTTTAAAAAATGAATTTGAGCTTCAATTTGATGTTTTGCATGTGTGACCTGTTCTTACATTGATATTAAAGAAAAAATTAGGTTCTGTGAGTCTCTGGGAGCCATCTGTTGACTCTGATTTACTTTTTAAGATTTATTTTAAAATTGTTTAAGGTTTTTTCTTAACTCTGTGAACTAGAATAATATGAACTAGAAATCCAAAGAATGTCAGATGCATTATACTTATAACTTACAATTTTTGTCAATATCATAGAGGAATGTGAAAGATTGATTTTGCAACATTTTGTAAGAAGCAGAAGTGCAAGCAAGGAATTAGGAAATACTGCTGTGAAACGCAAAATGAACTCCTATGAAGTTGTTTTATCCACTTTTTTTTTTTTCCCTAGTTGCCCAGGCCAGCTTTCTGATGAGAGAAGACACTTTGAAAGAAATGTGAAACAGACTTCCTAAAGCGTATTGTCATAACCAAAATCTCTCTCCAATTTTGATGGTCTCTCAAAGCGCCTCTGTAGATGGATATAAAGCTAGGGAAAACCATATTTAGTCTCAAATTTAAATGAATCTATTAAAGGAATTTTAAATGTAAAACTTGAATTTGACAATTTAGAATGTTAGAACCTGATTTTAGCCTTCTTCTCTAGAAGAAGGTTTTAATTCAAGGATGGATGTGAAGATCTGAAAAAGAAGTTTTAAATAATTGATGGGTGTGGGATAGGGTGATATTATCCAAGAGGAAGGCTTCTCAAGTCTGCTTTGGGAATGAGTCAGTCCAACCAAAGCCAAACAGACTACACAAACTCCACCTTAGTGACTAAGGCTTCTTTGTAAATTCTGCTAGTGTTAAGTTTTCCATTGTAATTACACCTCCTCTTCAAATAAACAATATGATGATCATCTAAAAGAAATTAACCTGTTATTTCATCTAATGCATTTGAAACTGAAGTAATCCCTCTCCTTGAGGAAGCAATTGTTGCTTTACTTGAGGAGACTGCATTTCTTCAATGATGTCAGAGAGGTAGTGTTCTGCCTGCAACATCCTGGCATAGTAAAAGAAATGCAAACCTAAACAACAACTCCCTTTTTTTTTGCACCTAGGAACAATAAAATGTACTGCTGTCTGCAATGCTATTACTCTATTCCTCACAGCACTCTACTTAATACCTCCTGACAATTACAAAAACAAGTAAGTCAGGATCATCCTGAACTGGACTGTGCTAACTTTCAGTTGAGGATAAATTTGGCCTCGATGAGTCTCTCTTTACTCAACAGCTCACATTGTTTTTATTCAGCTTGCCTCATTTCTTGTTTAATCTCACCTGGGATTATTCTGACTCCTGTAGGCTGAGCTGGGGAGAGTGACCAAAGTGAAAATTAGTTTTTTTGGTGTACTGAATTATATTTGTGTGCTGTATATTGATATTCATTCAATATTCATTCAAATACCCCCTTGCACTAAGACTTCTGCCATGAAGAGTCCTCCAAGTTTTTTTGTATTTCCACCATCTCTACCATCAACATCCATTTCCAGGGCCATTAAATCAGTCATTAAAATTTGCTTTTAGCTACAACTTACTACACAAATGCACACTGAGAACAATAAAATACCTTTACTTAAAAGGGCACAGAACATCAGAGGACTACAATTCTGCACATGATTTCCTTAACATTGTAGCTTTGGCCAGGAATTGAAAGTCATTTGGCTACAGTTTGAAGCCACTGGTCAGACAACACCGGCAAACCCTCTGTGTTCTATACAAATTGGATCTAACTCTCATTTCCTATTACTGTGATTGATACGCCCTGTGCAAGGAAAACACACCTAAAACATGAATTGTTTGATGGGAAACAGCAGCTCAACTTCACATAACTTTCCTGCTGTGTATTTTTCTGGTTTTGGTGGTGGCTGTGGTTGTATGTGTATATGTGTGTGTGTACCTAATCTCTGCAATATTTCAGAAATTCTTTCCAATCCTCCTGGACTGCTTTCATGAGCATCTGGTTAAGCCATTGTAAGGCTCACCTGTGTTGTACTAACCTTGCTGTGCTACACAGGCTTAGGAAGTGAAAGGCAAAACATGACCTGTCAAAACCATCAAAGGAATAGCTATTTCTATTTTATATAATTTGGAAAACAACAGACGCAATGAAAAAACCCGAAACATACAAAATCACTTGAAACAGGTAGGAACTTTTTCTCCTCTCACAAGCCCAGAAAAGAAAAATCACCATTGAAAGTCTTCTTTAGCAGCCTTTCATGGTTACCAGAATTTATAAATCATGGCCTAGCAAACATATATAGACATCTTTTCATAATGTCTGATTCAACGCTCTGTTATCTGGCAAATCTCCCACTAACTTCAATGCACTTTTACCTAAGCTAGGTCTGAGTAAAGACTGCAGAATACAGTCCATAAGCTTTAAAAAAACACTGTGTACCTTTGAGGAGGATAATCTTTCTTTCCTTATACACTCAGTGCCAAGTTGGACCTGGCACTGACAGGATTTTTGCTATTAGCAGACAATAGGGACTAGGTTAAAAATAGTGTAGCCATGAGAAAGCAATGAGTCTGATTAAGTAAATTCCATTGAACTCTTTCTAGTAAGCATTATTCAGGTCATGAATGCTAATTTGTCCTGCAGGGGGCTGTGGGTAATTACCCAGAAAAACTATCAGCTTTATTGAGTTGCTACAAAATAGTATTACTGAATGGAATGCACTGCAAAGGGAGACAACCTTGATATATGCCTGTAGAACTGAACAGTCTTTTTCTGAAGATATCATAAACTGGACCAAAATCATAGTAACTTTACTTTGCATTAGGACACACTCTAGGCTACTTTTATGTTTCTATTAAATACAATTAACATGCAAAATTATGCAGCACAGAAGTGCCACTATGACACCTAGAGCAAATTTAGCGTTCTGCATATTTAAAGTTGTGTAGAATCAGAACCATCTCAAAAATTGAAGCAAATGTGGCACTTTGGCTGCATTCCAGCAGTCACATAGAACTGCTGACATTACTAAAATCTAGATAATTTAGTCCCATATGGGAATCCATACCACAATTATATTGTCCCTGTTCTGACACAGTCCTGATTTTGCACTTCTTTAAGCCTAGCTTTTTATAATTTTAATTCCCTCCACCAATAAAGCAATTTGCATTCACGCAGCTTTCTTTGCTAAGTGAGAGTGAAAAAGAAATCTGTTACATGACCTTGGTCTTTTTTGCAGTTGATTACAAGGAAACAAACTCTTCAGCTAAACCGTTCTCTCATCTGTTTTTAATTGATGTAGAACATTGCACTACAAATAAGAGAGAACTAAACAAGTAGCACACCATAGCAGGTGACAATCACTTTCATTTCAAGCATGTATACGTGAGGCAAATCCTCCCACGTGGAAAGAAATATAGAACACACACTGGAAGTTTTCCCAGGTATACACACACAATATTTGCTGCTCATCTTACTTATTAAAACATAAGGAACTACAAAGTGTCCCCACTGAATCTTGCAGCTTTGTAAGCATTAGTTTGACTTGTCAGACTCGGTTGTACACACAGTGTAGAATCAATCAGTTTATGTTCTCTGGCCACCTGTCAAGGATTTTGGGGCATCTAGTCAGAATTAATGCTATGATCCTTCCTACAGATGTCCAAAGATCCATTAGATTACTGGTAGAGTGTTGTGCCACTGCCAGAAATGTTAGAATGAACAGGGATATAGCAAGAATCAGGACAGAGGAGTATAATAGAAGATATTTCATACAGCTATAAATCCTGACTCTGTACTGGAGTCAAGTAAAATAATCTTTTTAACTCTTAAAAAAAATTGCCAGTTAACAAAGTCTACACCTGAATGCCATCATGTTAATCACCACATAGACAGCTGAGGTCTTCAGCCAAAGGATGTGCAGCAGAGGCTGATATCTCCATGCAGGTTCTCTTCTATGAGAACTGGGATCAACTCCAGTATAACTCAATAAATCTACGGTAATTAATACTCATTGGTGATATTTTTTATAGAAAAAAATAATTACAGATAAACAGTTCTTTAAAAGCTCTCTAGATAGTAGTGACATGAATCAGGTTGTATTTGTTACTTATTTTGACATTACTAACTACTGTGGCAGAACAAAAACAGCATGTGAAGAGTATGATGAAATTAAAAATTAAGATAATTTTAAAGAACAGAAAAATGATTCCTAATTTCCGGTAATGTTGAACAAGGAACTTTTTAACATCTAAGCCTGTGGCAATACTGCAAGATATAAGAAATATTTTTAAAAGTTTCAATCAAAATGAAGAAACCAGTAGCAAAGCTTGCTTATTATTTTAATAAATGAACGGATACTTCATTCTTTGTATTTAATTTTCTCTTCTTTTCTCTCACTTTTCACTCTCCAACTACTTTTTCTCTTTCACACAGGCTCCAGATAAATACGTTTCCCTTTAGTCAACAGAAGATTAACATTCTCACAGAACCAGCACTGTTGAAACTGGCTACTGTAATTTGTTTGAAGGATTGATTTCATGTTCAAAACATTGGAACAACAATGTTTGTCAGTAAAATAAAATATTGAACATAACTTTGAGTTGGACATGATATTAATTAATAATGTTTTTCAGTGCCTCACTTTCTATAAAAGGTATGGAGTTTGTATCAAAAATCAAAATGTAACTAAACATTTTGCTGGAAAAGGATCATTTTGTTCTAAGTACTTGAACGCAGCTGGTTAAGTTTGCCATTCTGTATTTTTACACTTGATTTAAAAATAAACTCTACTATTACTTATTTTGAAAATATTATATTTTCCTGCTTTGTTTTGGCAAAGAATAAACAACTGTTTCATTCACATGGTGAATTGTTTTTAAAGTGTCCTGAATAAACTCAACAGCTATGAACAAGGATAACTGAACAATTGTGAAGCTGAAGTGTTCTAGTGCACCAAAAAGAAAATACAAGGAAGTATTATTTCATTCTTTTTGCACCTCGACACTAATAGAAGCGAACAACAAAACTCAACATTAAGATGTTGTGATTATTGGCAACTATCACTTTTCAGTGCCACTAAAACACACCGGCAACCATGATAGTTCATCTGCAAGTTTTTCTGCTATCACTGTATTTTGTTTTAAATCAGTAAGATCAAAAATGCATGTCCACCTCAGATTAATATTCTTCAAGATACCATATTGCCTTTTCTTTTCATTCTTGTTTAAAAGAAAATGAATACTATATGTATCAACAAGAAGTCCCAGCTATGAAGAGTATGAATAACCATATTTTTAGCATTAGTTAGCCCCTTTGTCTCCAGAAAGTTTTCCAATAACCTTTTAGCTTACTTGGAGTATGTATGAAGTGTACTTTTCTGCTGTTTTCAGCTGACAGATAGGTGCTCCTAAATACAATTATTATACAATTATCACTGTGTATTTTGTCTACAACATTAATATTAATTTACCAAACAAATATAATACTACCAGAGTACACAAAATTAATGCTACTATTAGGTCATTAGTCACTACCTTGTGCTCAGTTTACAAAAGGCAGGAAGCATTAATCTGAGTGCATTACACAGGATTGTTGTTCATTTTAAGGAAGAGGTTAAAAGAAACCTTTTATTTCAATAGGAGCTTTAACATAAAGAAAATATAAACACACTTATAGCAACCCCAGCAAACTCAAATTCTATTTTTCCTTCAGGCTGTAAAAGACTGTGAGCCATTTCTCATAATTCCTGAACGTGCCCTATTGTAGAAAGAGCCTAACAAGGATTAAAAAGGCTGTCCTATGCATGCACTTTGCTAAATCCCTGCATGCCATTCTAGGGTGACTGTACTGTCTGAACAAGTTCTCCCTGTTTGCATGTAAGAAATAGCTGGCTCAAACAATTCATCTGATCAGTGAGGCTCAGCTAGAGAGTGTGCCAGTCCAACTATATGCAGCCTAATACTCTTTCCATGAATGACTGTTAAAAAGGGCTTTCTTGCTTGAATGATCCTCCATAGGATGTGGAAACAGGCTCAGCTGAGGAAGGGAGGCAGGGAAGGAGGGAAACAAGCACTAAGCATCACTGCTTAGGTCCTGCTGGCTACCTGCCTCTTACTACAGTGCAAGAAGACAGATTTACAGTAAATTCATATAAAACTGTCTGTCAAAAAGCTATTCATTCTATATCTGTTACAAAGCAGTTATCTGAGTGGGGCAGGAGGTCAATGTAATTGCATGATGACAATAGGACAGTGAAAGAAATGCACTGGGGGGGATCCTTGCTTCCTCTTATGAACTCTTCTCCCCACCCTCCCCAAGACACGTGCATTTTTTATTTCAGCAATTTTCTGTGAAACAGAGAAAACATACACGGAACAGAGCAAAGGGTTGCGTGATACTTGAGGACTGAGCAATAGCACTGGGCAGAAGGAAAGGTGCCACTCTGCCATGTGTGAAAATGTGCAGTGTGTTCACTGGTCCTGGTTTCAAAAATTCATATACAGTCATCTACTTCTCACGAGTTTAATTGGTTTGAAAGATTAAGATGTGGAAATGTAATAACTAGTCTGCTAAGTATCATAACCAAAATATAGCTTGGATAATAATTATTCCACTAAGGCACAAAAGAGAGACATTTTACTATTACTATTGTGTAAACTACAGATGGATAAGAACTTTATAGATACAATAAGCACACTGTACATATATACTGGTCCAACTGGATTAAATACATTAAAAAATCAGATAAATTCCACTGAGTTCAATCATGATATATCAGTATACTCAAGAGATCCTAGTTATTCACATCAAGATTAGAAACTAATTGCAAACTAATTTTTTTTTTTTTATATTTCACATGAATATTTCACCTTCTAAAGGTTATGTCAGTAACAGACATAGTAGTAGGAAATAAATGAGACAATAAATGAGACAAATGTACCCTGGTTAATTAACTACCAGGTGAAGTGAAGACTAGTAACTAGTAACTCAGTAAGAGTTTCCTGGTACTGTTCCACCAATAACTCATTGTTTGGCTGTAAAAATTTAACAAATCTTCCAACCAACTGGCCTCTAAGTCATCTTCCTTTGAAAAGACAGAGTAGGCCTAAAGACTGTGAAGCTTATACAATGAAAGCAGATTTAAAATTATTTCAGGCCAGGTACAAAGCAGGCAGCCATAATGTGAATTCCCCATTACTGTCCCACTTGCATACATTTCTACTTTCCCACTGGAATCTCTTCTCGGTGACAAATGACTCACTCTTCATGCTTACTCAATTTTGACCTCACCCGAAGACATCAATTGCACCAAATACTGTAAAGCTTTCCTAATTTTGTGATGTGGTCAAATTTCAGACACCTCAACAGTCTTAACTTAAAAGAAGAGGTGATGATGTTCAGAGACCTAAAAGGCAAGTGACAGATGTTTTGTCCAACAAGACACCCTGCCCTTGGAGTAAATGTATTGTGATTTGCCCATTCTATGAGTTATGTTAAATCCTCTGTGCCTGTTTAATAATTTGACAATTGTGCAAGGTGATCCAAATATTATTTCATGATGTTTTAGTGAGGGGTTTTTCTTCAGTTTATAAAGATATTTTCTTTGACCTGTCTAGTGATGAATTCTATTCCAGGTTTCATGTAGATGTAAAAGATACACATGTGCATAATATTACTTATTCTTGACCTGTCAGCATCAATGAAGCATACTGTATCTGGCCTTTCCACAAACCCAGAGAATGGCAATTCACTAGAAAAAGTTCACTAAAGAGATTTCCACATTTTTTTTCTTTTCCTTTCTATGTTGAGACTCCCATCTCCAGACATGCATGAGACTTAGATTTGGGGAAGAAATATGTGGCAGCTCAGGGCTTGAAAGAGCCATGGAAAAATTCAAATCAAACTCTGGATGTGTTAGCTGCCAAGGAGGTCTGCGTTTTCATTAGATGATATCTTAGGACTCCCACAGTCCTCAGGTTGTGGGAGAGGGGCTTCTTGTGGGCTATTTTTTGGAAAATCCTATTGGCACTGTTATTAGATGTCCCATTAAAATTAAGGCATCCCTGTTTCTTAATGATTTATGGTGATTAAAGAGTATAAATCTTAATTTCTCCATGCATGTGATGTGTCAACAATCACACAAGCCCACACTATCTGCTCTGGTCACCGTAGGAACCTCAGGAGGTTGCTGGGTCCAGATGGCTCAGTTTATCACAGTACACTACTGCGTCTCTTAAAGGAGCTGCATACCATCTGGGCAGATTTAAAGCCAAATGGAAACAGGGTCCTACGGAAACAGGTCTCTTGTACACTGCCCTAGTAGTCTTTGTCTGACATCTCTACCTGTTCCTCTGATGGAAGTTTTGGTAAGAAACGTCATGGAGAGGCACAATTACCAGATCATAGTGAAATGAAGATACTAATAATGCATGACTAGCTAATACTATTCCTCTTCCGATTTCACTGTCCCTCTTTTATCGATCACTTTTGATAACCAATTGAAGGAGAACATGGCAAAAGAATAGATGTGAAACTGGTCTCTTTCCCTGCAAGGGAGTCCAGAACATTTGCAACTTTGTGGAAGCACAATAAGTGTAAGTAGTTGGTGGGTTTTTTGTATATATGTATATATACATCAATTTACAAATTAAAATGACAGTGAAAATCCTAAATTAACATCATCAATTGCTGTTTCCTTTTTGCAAGATGCTTGCTATCACCTCAAAAATGTTACAGCTTGGATAGTTGTATTTTTCTCCAGCATAGCCAGAAAGCCTAACAAGTCAATCTCACCCGTACTAGAATCAAGAGCAGCAAAGCTTAAATATACATGCAAGCAGCTTCAAAATTTTGCAATTTTATATATTTTTATGTTCTACCTTCAAATAATTTAAGTAGCTAAGAACTATGTGATCAATCATTCTAACAAATAATTTTATTCAACATCGTATAAAATGCACAGCATAAGCTCATGTGATCGTGCATGTGAATCACAGCATTTAGACTGCCTAAGGCACATGAACACCAAGGAACAGCCTAGACCCATGTGATTAAGCTGTAGTGCAAAACAGCACCTCAGTAGTCAGAGGTATGACAGCCAACAGTGGTTTATTGGACCAAGGAGTACAACATTGTAATTTACTTCTTTAATACGTGTCATGTTCTCTCTTATTGTTTCCCCTTATAGAGTGAAATATGTAGGTAAGAAATTGCTGCACAGTTTCATGTGTTAGGTCCCTCCAAAATTAGAGAGTAACAAACTGTCTTTATTAGCCAGTACATTTGGTATAGTGCCATAAATCACTGAAAGTGCAGGCGAGCATCTAGAGGTTTAAAAAGTCAAGTAAAACTAAAAGACTTCACATATCTGCCTAAAGCGATCTTAGAGCTACAGTCCATCTAGACAAAATACTACACTTCCTAGCCCTGCCTATTTTATTGTATGTTTCTAGCCATTATTTTTTTGCTTATTGACGTGAAAGCTATGATTTGTAGAGTCTGGCTCAGGGTAAATATTTAAAAGCACTTATTTTTTTTTTTTTCTTCCCAAAACACAGTAATATGGGCCAAAACTATTTTTTTATGCCTGCTTTTCCTTCAAAACTGAAATTTGTAGCCTTCTTCCAAAAGAACAAAGTATTGGTCACAGACAACTTAAAAAATAGCTTGCTTGTTTATGAAGCAAATGCATGTAAAGCTGATGAAATTATTAATGTCACAGTGTTAACTTTCTTCTCATAAATATAGTTTAACAGTGCTGACATCACAATTACAGTCAAATGTTCCGGCTCTTTGCTTATTTGCTCAATCTGTCAGTCCACCATGGGGGGAGACAAATTGTGGTGAGCATTTGACAATGCACAAAAGAGATATAAGACTATTCTGATTAAATCTTGGTGAAAGATTAAATTACTCTGAATACTTGCCAGATTTTTCAGACATGACATTTTTAACCGATGCTCCTAAAATATTCTGCTCACCACAGGTTTAAAAACATTCAGGGTAGAAATAGTGTACGTAGCTCACAGACCAGCCAGTTTTTACATTTCAGAACTGACAGATTAGTAGCTGCATTCATACTATATGTCTCAGTGATGTGAATTATGTATTATAATGGATCAAAATCTAAAGTGTAGCTCATCCATGCTTGGATGACAAACCCCAAATGAATGAATCCTCTGACAAAACTTTCTTATTGGCATCAGTGCAAGAACACCACAGATTCGACTCTAAGTTATCAAGAAAAAAAAAAGTATTAAACTACTTTCAAATTCAATCATCCATGCAGGAGGACTACAGACCAGGCAAATTTTGAGCAGACTAACTCCATATATTTCAGAGTCAGAAAATTACTAAAAAACATAGAGCTGTGATCTCCATGACTTTAAAAGGAATGATAAGATTTCTACTCATTTCAGCTAAGTAGGACTGGGTCCTTACTGTAGATTTTGGTACAAGCTCATAGAAACAGGTAATAGGAACATGTGAGCTAAAACTACTTGTTTACATTCCTATGAGTGATTAAAGGTCTTGACTATCCTGCATACGAAAGCATACAAGAAATGGAAAGGCCAGACTGCTTAATATAGTTTTTATTGGCAATTCCTTTAATTTTGACATTAAAGTTGCTAGACACTAAAATGGATTTTGTTTTACTATATATTGTATTCATGTATTGGACTATAAAAAATATTAGTCAACTTGTAGTGACAGTATCAGAAAAAAACCCATATAAATTTTAATGTTTCTTAATCAAGGAACTGTGATGACACCAAGCGTAAGGGTAATAAGGCATTAAACTCCCCATTTCTAGAATAATATTCTGATTTTATAATGTGAAACACATCTTGAAACCTGAGGATTTGGTCTTAGATTTCTTTAATTTTTTTCTTTTTCCAAATGGATATTTTTGTGAAAGAATAAAAATCAAATAGACAGTTTGGGCCTTTCATTTACAATTGATGAGATACGTATTGAAACTGAAACACATAAATGACACATTTCAGAAGTCTCTAATAGAAATATGCTTGCCTTCTGAGCAAATGAGAGTATTGTATTTGCTTTCTGTTTCATTAGATCATGAGGCTGAAAAAAAGTCTCATATGTTCACAATGAAAACATATTTTGACTTATTATTTGCCAGATTTCAGTGATGACTTCTTTCAAAAGAGATAGGAATCCTCTGTATAGGTCTCATAAAATATTTAGATAGCATGGAACAAAAACAGAGAACTAAAAAAAATGCAGTTGTCACAGTTTACAGAAATAAATGAAATAAAAAAAATTCTTAAAAAGCTCTTCCTTTAGTATTCTGCTTTTACATGCGCTAAAGGCATCCACTAAAACTAACAGGAAATGGTGAGCTGAGGAAAACCTAGAAATTAAGACCTTTTTGTTAACATTATCCTGGTTAGATAATTTGAAATTATAACAACTGTGTGCCCCACCAAACTGTTATTACTTATGGTTCCCTGTGCATTCTTTTCAAATTTGCAATATGTAGAATTTTTTTGTTTAATTTTTATGTATAAAATGTATATGTAGTATGTATGAAAATTGACATGATTATATACTTTTCAGATGTGATAAATGAATAAGTAGTCATTTTTAAGTGCACCTTCCAGCAAATACTTATAATACGTATAAGTTCAGTAGAGCGAGCAATTTCAATCAAAGTCAATGTGTTTGGCAGAGCAGTGTGTAAAATCCTAACGTTACAAAAGATCCTGTAAATTTACTGCCGAATCCTGACCTTAATATCTTCAGTGGTAAAACTCCAGCTGATAGCAGAATCAGGCCCCTACAGCTTAGGTTTCTAAGGTTTTCTCCCCCTTCCTTCCCCCTCCTTCTACAACAGCTTGAATTCCTGTATTCTGATTAAGATAGATGGACTATTTGCATCCTATCCATATTCATAATCCTCCTTTTCAGTGTCAACCCAAAATACCGCATTTGTTGCCCAGGCAGACACATGCAATGTCTTCAGAAGGTTTTGCATAGATGGATAAGGACACATCCCTTTTCAAATTTTGCAGAATAGGTGGCCACTAGGTGAATTCATGCTGTTAAAGTGCTAAGAGACCAGAACAAAAACCATGTCTTTTGTGTGTGACAGAAACTGTAATTAATGATTTCTCCCCTTTTTGCTAAAAAGAAAAGGGAGATGTGCTGTTGACAGGCATTTTATTAATGGTTTCTACCATCTTAGTATACATAAAAGGCATTATTGGTTGCAGTGCTAGTTTGAAAGATTTTTTTTTTTAGGAAATACTGAAGATGTTTCATGGATGAAAAATGAAGGCAATCTGTCCACTGCCACTGAAAGTTTGTGTTTCAATAATAAAATTGAAACAATTGTGACAGTTCCTATTGTATCCTTTAACCATCTGCCTCCTGCTGGCACAATCAATGATGGCATCTGCAGGGACATGGTCATCCTTACCTAGTTTCTCTCTTATTTCAGCAACAAAACCTGTCAATACCATGTCTCATGGCTGCTTTTCTAAGGAGATTTATCAACCATCTAGGTGTTAGTACTTATTTTAGTGACTGTTGGTCTGTTGTTGTATTGGGAACCTATAGGAGATAAATATTCAGCCTGGCGCACAAGAAATTAGACATGCATTTTCCAGTTGCAACAATGGCAGCTGACTGCCTAATCCCGAGGCCACAGCAGTGATGATTTACTCTTAGACCTCGCCTATAATATGGAATTAAAGTGAATGAGAAGAACACAATATCGCATTACTTTCTGAACTATATTAAGTAGGAGAATGCGACAATCCTGCATGCAATTCGTGGATTTCTGCTTATTTTCCTTGGGGAAAAAAAAAATAAAATTGAAATATCCCAAGCGGAAAGCTGAAAATAAGAGGCCAAATCCTAATTCCGTATAAATGAAAGGCGGCAGCTTGACTGTTCAGATAGCGCTATGCTCATTTACACTGGCTAATGGGCTTCCCATTGCTTATGGACAAACAAGAAAACAGCCATTTGTCTAGGTTAGTACTCCTTCCACAACACTTTGAGAAAATGTTTTGCTTTGCTGCTGATTTGTGAACAACTTAATAACTTCTGCGAAACAACAAGCAAGCAGACATTTACCACATGCGTTCACAATAATGCAACCAGAAAACCTGTCGGGGAAGGGATTTACAGCAGTTTGCACACTCCTATCCAGACAGGAACAACCAAGTAGCAAAAGGTTCTCCCTATGTTTTATTGAAGGTTTGCTGACATATTAATTTCAAGCACAGAACATTTTTGAGACTATTCAACTCAGCGTTATAACTGACAAGAGTGTTAAATATAGTCATATTTGTGAGTTAATAAAATATAAGTCTCTTCTCTAAGCAAACGTGCTATTCTTTTAGTTCAGTTTTTCCAACTTCATTTCTAAATGTCCTGTAAAATCTATGTTTTGGGAGGCAGCTGGAAATGCACTGTTTGCACACTGATCTATACCAGCAGCCATTCATTTTCTCTGGGAATTTTTATGTAAGCTCCCTTATTGGGAATATGCTAATGACATCCACCATGATTACTGATTTTCTTTGAATCGTTATTCCTCTGTGGGCAAAGCAATCAGAAAGGGAGAACAGGAGATTTACTTCTTGCTTGTGTGCCTTCTTCAACCATCTGCTCTATCCTGATTCATTTGAATAAGATCTGCAGTTTTAGATTCTTTACTCTGGCATTCTGAAGCATTTTAAAGCTTAAAAGGAGTTAATAGTTATCTATCAGTGTCACAAACGTGGTACTGCAATGCATTCTAAGAGCAAGTTTGCCTTCCAATGGTTTACAGGGCCAGATTAATTTTATTAAAGTAAAAAATTACAATGTTCTTTAACAGCTTCATTATTTCAGACAAGTCTTTTGTGAGCACATTTATTATCTAGAGCGTGGAGTATAAAAGCTGAAAGAAAGGGAACTAATTTATAAAGCAAGAAGGTTTTAAAAATGGAAATTGTTAATCTACTCCCCCCCATACATGGAAAAAATAGAGGGCACAATTGTGATCAATTTAATGAAAATACAACCTTGTAAAATGCACTGCAGTTACTGAATTCTTGTACCTGTCCTTTTACCTGGGTTTCTAAAGTACATTTACACAAGGTCATTTTGGTTTTAACAAAGGTGCTATTTAGCTGTATCAAAATTCAATTAAATTGTTCTTTCAAATGAAGTACTGGCCTTATATAGCAAGTTTCCCATGTACAGTGATAATGGTGTGTATGCTTTATTTTTTTTTAATAGGATGCCAGTCTTCTGCTGTTTTGTATGTACACACAAGGTTTAAAACAGCACTACTAATTGCCAAAAGACCATTTTGTATGACAGTAACGGAAAATAAGCAAGAAGACGACACCGTAGCAAGACAGAACTAAGCACAGACGAATGCAGAGACAGCATTCAAGAGAACTGTATTGAATACTTAAGTGCAGTCTTTTCACAGGCAAGTAACCTTTGAAATGTTACAAAAAATTAGTGCTTGGGAATCAAAAACTTCTTTACTATATTTACTGCAGAAATACTGTTAATGAACTCAAGGAGAGAGCCTCTCTAATTGGTCCTGTAAATTAGTTCATAATGCCTATAAAATAGAGACCCTTCTAAAAAAGTAGAGACAATCTTTAGATTTGGAACAGTATATAACAATTTCCAATGGGTCACAAGATGACCCATTTTGTTACTTTTGAAACCAGAAACTTACACCAATGCGAAATTATTATTAAAATAGAACAGTTTGTCGGTTCCTTTGGTGTGACCACAAACACTAAAACCGTTGCCTGCAATTTCTACTATTTCTTTTTTAAATAATCTTTTTCTGGAAGCTCCTGTTGATCAGCATTCTGATTTCTCCTTAACTTTTTAAAAATAGAATGACAATACAAAAGACTGAAATGGCAGTGACCTCCCTGATAGAATTAGCTATCAGGAGCCACTTTCTATCAACTAACTTCAGCTCCTTTCAGAGCTCTCAGACAGAAAGCTGCAACTTTTGTGAAGAAAGAGAAGTTAGTTGAGAAAGGGTTTGCCTGTTCTCATTCAAACGAAGGAAACTTACAAACACATTCTCTGTTTGCTTTTAATTGAAGGTGTAACTAAACTAAACCAGAAATTACAGGGCTCACTGCATTTGCGACATGGTTATCCCGGAGATTAGAAATGGTGACTACAGTTCTTTAGGTTTAAAGATGCATCAATCTTTGAAATTCCCTGGAAATCCAGATTTCACTTTTATGGTGTATTTTATAATCAACAGCAATGTGGTTCCATGAATTTGAAGGATTGGTCTAAACCTTATTTTTACTTTGATGTATTGTACAAAGCAAGCAGTTCTAAGAAACCTGAATAAAAATAGAAAAGCAGAATTCTATCTTAATAATTCATAAGAAAAAATTCTTAACACCAAATTAAAGATAGGCAGGTAGCCAATAAAATACAGCATAGAAGAAATGATAGAAACAGTGGTGCTATTTTTCATAATAACACAGATACCTCGCTATTTTGCTCGACCAGGATACTACATGTGAAACACATACAGTGCAATATTAAGGACTTTAAATTGGAAAACATCCTCTCTTGTCTTGCATTTGTATTTCTCTTTCTTTCCAACAAAAGCATGCTTTATTGTTGAAACTGAGTGGAACACAGCTTGCTTATTTCATGGTTAAAGCCACTTACCACATGAAGCTCTGGCTCTTTAAGTACACAGCCTCACAGTGGAGTAGGAATATTTTAATCTCCTTCTCAATGTGTCTCATAGTCTTAACCATTTTTAGCCTCTTTATTTCTACTAAAAAACCCCAACAACCTGATTACCTATCCAAGCAAGAAGTTTCTGAAAAACAGAGGCACCAAATGCTAGTCCTTCTTGAAAAGCTGAGGGGAACGTAGGAGAGGTAGTATGCTCTTTCTTGACAGAGAATTGAAGAATATCTCCAATTGAAAGGTACAGTAATGACACCAGTTAATAGGTCCAGCCCGCTCCCATAGTAGCAGCCAGCAAATCCGTGAAGGTCTACGAATGACATTTAACCCTGTTAAAAATACCACCACTCTGCAATGACAACTGTAAAGAGTTCAGATATGGGGTACCAGATTTATGAAATGTTCGGTCTCCATAGGCTGCCTTTTAACAAAGTCAGTGTACATCAAGCTTTAGGCCCTTGTTAAAATACTTAAGTCATGAATACACCATTTATTGTAGGCACTTTACAAGGTCCTAATTACATTAATGTTTGAGAGCGTCAAGATCTTTATAATTATTAACTCAAGCATATGAAATGCCAGTGGTGAAGATGAGACTTCTGATTTTTTTTACCCAATTTTGTTGCATATCTATTATATAATAAATAAATAAATAAACACAACAAGAAAAAAAGTGAAAAATGGTGAGACTGTAGACCTAAACTGCTATGAATCATGCTGAACCTGAGAATTTCTTTCAAGCAATAGATGAGTACTAGCAAATCCTTTTTACTAGAATTTTTCTCTCTTGAATTCAAGGGTGGCACATGAGGGGGATTTTCCATTAATGAAGAATGCAAAATTACAAGGAAAAAAACACCACCAAAAGAAGCATCATAAAATGATCAGATAAACTATCTCGTAATCCCCAAATGAGATCTAGATATACTTCCTCTTTGACTCTCTCCACAAATATATATGGATTATGTAGAATAATGTCCCAGTGCCCAGTTTAAAATTGTGTGTACTAGTTTATGTTTTCCTCTGTATTCTTTAACATTCAGATTTTAGACTGAGAAATATTATTTGAAGTGTCCAAAAAAGGTATCACCACCATGAGTAAACATTGTAATAATTCAATTTTGTCTAAGTTTTCTTATATTGGTGAGAGTGGATGCATATAGACTAGAAAGACACTGGCATCATTGCATTTATATTTCTTTTCAGAATATACTGCACTTCTTACTAGTGCTACAAAATAGAAAAAGGATTTCTTTTCATTTGCATATGATGTTATTTGGAACTGTTAATCTATCATGTAGACACAGTCAAATGTACCTTGTAATTAACATAAACCAAATTCATAGCACTTAGGTAGGACACTAGTTGATGTACACACAAGACAATTGTTCATGCAGCCAGCTCAGGAAGTTGAAAGCCTTTCATTTAATGCGTACAACAAACCTAATGTGATTTGTAAAGAGGCAGATTTTTTCAAATAACCTGAAGAATGGAAGTGGGGGGAAAAAAAGACAGGAATAAAATTGTCTTACAATGCCTCAAAACAAATATTTGATAGACAACTTAATATATACATTTTTTTATATTAAAAAGTGATGAACTGGGGACAAAAATAAGAACTAATCAAGAATCTTTTGAATGGTCTCATAACTTGCGTCCAGTTCCAGAGAAGATTAAATTATTCTCATATTGTATTTTTGGGAACTGCAGGACGCACAATCTGGTAATTTTTCTGACAAAGACAAAATTTCTGCATGAGATATATATTTATACTATGCTTTTAAATTCCTGACATCTCTCAGCACTGAGATTTTCTGTTTTATGCAGCCATAGGGATGCTTTCATAGAATTAATTTATGTAATATGCAGTTAAGTGCAAAGATTTTCTCCTCATGACATTCAAAGAAACAGTTTCAGTAATTCAGTTAAATTGAATCGATGGAAGTTATACCTTTGTGTATGTTACGGGCAGTCATTGACTGAGAAAGGAAACTGACTTTAGGAGTAGTAGACAGATGTCAGGATAGCTGACAGCTTGAAGACACAGAAAACACCAGATTCAATGTGTACATTTGTGGAAAACACTTCAGTCCAGCAAAAAAAAAAGGCAACATAGCACAAACTTGATGACTTCTGTGGGAAATACAATCCTGTACAGGGTGAAGGTAATGAAAATTATCTCATTTTGCCTCTTTGCAATCAAAATTTAGCAAATATCTAGCAATCTTTACAATATATTCTTGCAAATCTCTGCTGACTAAACAAAAAAAAAATCTCATGTATCATAAATGCTGTGGTTAACTACAGCAAAACCTATTTAAAAACTGAGGCAACTGATGCATTTTAAATCCCAGCTGTACTATCTGTGCTCAAAATATCTTTAAATCTAAACAGTAAGGGACAAAGAAGCAGAAATCAAAATGCTGCAGGAAAACATGACATAATTAATCATTAGCTATACTCCTATAGATTAATACACTAATCAATATGCTTTTGTTAAATACTAAAGAAATGATTTGTATTTTCTCGAGTCATACACTAGTGTAAAAACAAGACAAGGAGAAGCCTCAACCAAGCTTTGTATGCGAGTTAATTAAGCTTTTGGAGTAATTGTCCTCTCATAAACCTCAATAGATTTCTCTCAGTATTTCTCAGATACTGAATTCCCTAAGGATTTTAATTTCCTTGTTCAGTTCCTAATTACTGTACTCCGTTCAGGTTCCGGTTATCTTGTTTTCCCTCTCTGAGTGCTGTTTTACTCCTTTCAGCTCCTTACTCCTCCTCCTCCTCAGGATCCAGTTTCTCTATTCAAGCTGTTTTACCACATTATTCTGGGGAGTAATTTAGTATCTCTCTCTTGTGTTTTTTTTTTTGGTTTGGTTTGGTTTTTTTTGGTTTTGTTTTTTCTTTTTTAGGTACTGATGGAAATCCTTCACTATTACTAGCAGACCAGATTTTGGGGTAAAAATAGAACACTGGTCTCAGCACTCTGCATTAGCTAGTCTTTTCTTTCCCCCCACACCCAACATCAATTCAGCAGTATTTCTGTGCAAGCTAGCTTATGCTTTGGGGTTATTTCACTGCGAAATAAGTCCATCTGCTTACAAAATTTTAACAGCATTACTTTAGGTGGAAATGCACAGACCTAAGATCTGCATACTGCATGAGCATATAAAACTACAGTCTAATATATCTTTTTCAGAACGCCTTGAATGTTTCCCCCTAAAACAAAGACCAAAATCAACAACAAAAGCAACAAAAAGAATGTGAAAACAAACTCCTGTCATCCTGCAATTTCTTTTCAAGAATGGTACACTTTATATCATCTTCTCTCAAACACACTGGCTAAGAAAGTTTAATTTTATGTAGTATGTAGTCTTGCTCAAAAACATCCTAGCAAACACTGGAATAAAAGAACACTATACCCTTTATGGCACAAAAATCAAAGGTGGCTCTTCCTGCTACTGGTTTTACTCAGCAGTAAAGAGAAAACCTTGCAAGTGTTGTTTACACAGTACTAAATCCTTGTAAAGTCATACTGAAACAAGTCTGCTATCTGACCTAGCCCTTAGGGCTACTTAAACACCTGTGGATTTATGGAGTTCAGATGTCTACAAGGTCTGTGCTGAAGTTCATTTCCAAACCTGTGCCCCACGTGAAGTGCTTTGTTGGCACCGTTAAGCCATTACTACTTGTTTCTGGTTTGTTAGGCAATCACATTATGAAACGGAAAGAGTTCAGAATTAATAATACTTATCTTTATACACAGACTGTAAATGCACACGATGGCTCAATACTCAATATATGTTTTTATCTGCAGAAGCTTAGCCTCACTAAGAGCAAAACAATGCAGAGAAAGAAGGGAGCTATTCTCATTTGTATACATACAACCAATTCTCCAGCAGGACATATATGTGTAAAATACACATCAGACCATCAAGTTTTAAGTAGAGCAAGCATACTAAGATAGTAAGCATTAATAGAGAAAACACAAACTTCTCATCCCTGTCTCAGAAAATTAACTCCCTTGCACCCCAGATCACAGTAAAAAGAGCATAATTTAATCCATGAGAAGAAGAATAGGATATAACATGTTCTAAACTTTTAAAAAATTTAATTAGTTGGAAGGCTTACTAGTTAAATCCTGGTCCCACAAAATCCCATATGTCTGACTTGAACAGGACCGATATTACATTGTCCAGTGGGTTGAAATAAATTATACGCTAAGTACTATGAATCTCCAAAAGTCAAAGGTGCTTGCTTTCAATTTAATTATTTCAAAAACATCATGCAATAAAGTTTACAATTAAGGCTGTATTATTATTATTCTGTGGCTCAATTACACCGGTTTTCTTCAGATTCTTTAGTACTGGATATATGCTTAGCAAGCTATAAGAGAAAAATAACAGCAATTGTATATTTTCAGTACATTTCTTATAACTGCCCACCACAACTGGTAAATTTCAGGTTTTCTATGAGGTTTCCAAAGGTTTCAGAAGTACACAGCCTCACTCAGATAAGGCAGAATGGCAGCGACCATTTAGAAGCCTGCACTGCCCCAGCAGCTACAGGAGCCTTTGGCCCAGCTCAGCTGCAGGATGCATTGACAACTCACAGTTTTATTGAAATTTCACGATACTCACTATTTTTCAGAGCCCCAATTTCTTACAATATCAGCTCAGGAAAAGCTTGAACATACAATCCCAGTATATCCTAAAAGTTCATAAGAATAAAAGCAAATAATAATAAAAAAAGGAATACAGTTGATTTTTTTTTTCCCTCTGGTTCTTTAATTTCATGATTTTTAAGCCAATCTCATAATGCATAAATGTGCCACCTTAATTTGCTAACACTGGGACTGGTAAGATTGCTTCCTGGAGCTCTGAGCAAATGCACGCTGAGAAAGAGCTTCAGGAAAGCACGCAGTCCGTGATTTTTTTTTTTTTTGAACTACTAAGCCAGCTTCACTACACGAAAGAGAGCAAAAGCAGCAATTGTCTTACTGTCATCCCACATCTCTGCGATGGCTTTAGGGAGGTTTGTGCTGCCAATACAGAACAGCAAACGGTGGCTGCACATCGCTAAAGTGAAGCTGGTTCTCACACAGGGGGACAAGGGACGTATCTCCATGCCCATTCCGTGTTTAGTGCTGTGCTTACCTAGAGCAAGACAGCGTATCTTCACGTGTTTCATCCCACTACTGCAGCTGTTTAGAGTTCATGTTTGTACATTAATGAATTATGAGTTACATAAATGCTAAATGCTCTTAAAATCAGACTCACAAAAACCTCAGAACTCTTGCAGAATGCAAATTCCAAATTAGATCCCTCTTTAAAGAGTGGAAAAATAAAAACAGCCATCACAAATTTACCACTTCTTTCTCTTTTACATTCTGCTCAGTATGGCTTTCAGTAGTGGGTGTGTATAAATAAGCCACTGCCATGCTTGGTCTCTTGCGGATCTATCCTGTTTACGCATTTCTAAATCTTTTTTATTGCTTCTGACAATATGTTATTTCATACCTTTATATCTGTACTTATATTAGTTTTATTGTTAGGTTATCATTGTGGTGCCGAATTGCAGTAAAAAACCATATCTGTTTATCTGATAGGGATTGGCTCACACAAACATTTTCATGATCACAGTCTTTTTTTTACCATTTATTTTATATGTAGATACATGGTTACTCTGTACTAAACATACTAGAATGTAATAATTGGCATCAGTGCTATTACAAGGCAAAGAAAAACTGACACGTTCTGGCAAAAGCAAGAGGTGACACAGCCAACGCAAATTATTTATCTCGGTTGTTCTCCATGCTGAGTTCTAGAGGTCTAATGATGAATTAAATGCCTAGCAACTAACAGATAGTCCATGCTACTATTCCTTTCTTGTCTTTCTTTATGTGGGGAATTGGGCCCTCACCAGGAAATATTTCTTATCCCCACTTCATAAGAAGATCCCCATTTATCACCAATTGTCAATCCATGCAGATCCCTCCATCCAGTCCTATGTATTAGCCATTCTCAGAAAGACTGACTGCTGTGCAGTACATAGGGAGAGTCAAAATATGTGAAAACTGCAAGCAACTCTTATTCACATAACTATTTATACAGCCAAAGGTTATAAAATACCTTTGTTCTGACAGCTGCTGGGAGATGTAAAAGTAGCATCAATTCAAGGGAATAAGATGAATCTGACTAGTCTTCTGTTTAGAAATTTGGGAAAAACTCAGAATTACAATCTACAGCAGAAAAGCAAGACAATACAGAGGCAAAGAGACGCAGATCATTCAAGTCCCACATACTGAACATGAGACTCGTGCATTTGACTGCCTGAAACTCCCTGTACATTGACCTCCATCAATTCATTTACTAATCAGTGCAGAGCCTTGGTACATGAAGCACAGGGGAAATCAGCATGTGGGTCATGCTGTAGAAGGCAGAAGCCAGGGGGTCAAAGACAAAAACCTTCATCCTGTGTCATAGGCATCTCTCTAGGATATACCTTGGACCATACCAAACCTCTCAAAGGGTAGAGTAGTAGGGTTAATTTGAGAGCCCTTGGGGTAGCCCAGTGCTCAGGCCAAAGACAGCGAGGGTAGTCAATGACAGGACAGAGGAAATTGCTAAAGTGGGCTTTTGGGTGTTAAGGTGGGAAGGTAACAGTGAAAGCTCCAGAAAGAGCTTTTAAAGTTAGGTGGGAGATAGTTCATTCACTTCATATCTACTTGGCAGGTAGCTCCCTATGGCACTACAGCAAAATGGTTTTATGTTGCTGGATATGATAGCAGTATGAGGCCATAGCGGTAGCTGCTAAAGAGTAGAGAGGAAAAATGAAGGGTAATGACTCTGAATTAAGATGAATAGATCAGTGGACAATTAGCTAGTTTGTCAAAGGAACAAACAATCATTAAAGGAAGCCTTTCACAATGTAAAACCATTTATATAAGGGATGCAGTAAAGGGGACATCAATATTGCAAGACTGCGATTGAGCTTGATCTTATTCCTAATAAGGCTGATTCTCTAAACCTCAGTGAAATAATCTGTTATTTCCCACTTTCAGTGAGAATGCAGCACTAGATCTTTGATTAAACTTCATTCCTAATATTTGGTTTGCTGGGGAAAAAAATGGTCTTTTGAATCATTAGAGTACTTTGATGGGACAATTTGTTTCTTCTGTTTGAAATATTTCCTACTCAATAAACTGCTGAATGTAAGGGCTAAAATACAGATTTTTCAGAGAGCTTTAGAGATATTTTTAGTTTTTCAAATATTAAGACAAAATGGCATAATTTTGTATCTAAGTCTGAATTTTAATGAGCAGCTCTATTGATAATCACTGAACATCTATATTTATAGAAAAATGGAATATCATAAATACAGGATTGTGCCATTATCTACATATGTTGCAGATCTCCATACGTACAGAAATCAGAGAGTTTAATTTCTATAGCAATGGAAATATGGCAATTTACACCAGAACTATTAGTCAGAGTGTAAAATTAAATCTAAGCCACTGTGTTGGCTCAATTTTTAAAAGTTGTATTTAGCTAAATTTTTCTCATATATGCTTTCATTTTTGCCTCTGGTGGAAGAGAGACATAATTCTATGTACACTCCTTAAGGTCATTATAGAAGATTTTTAGACATCTAATGCCATTTATTGTGGTGTAGCAGTACTTAAACCAAACTTAAACTAGGTCTTATTAAAATGCATTAAAATGCACAGCATCAAATCATGAAAGTACAGTAAAAATTTGATAGAAATTTCTAAAGGTTATGTCAATATCTGACGAGCATTAGTAAAATTATTGAAAGGAAAAATACTAGCAAGCATGATTTCTGATTCCTACTCTATAGCAAAAAGAATTATTTTAAATTACGAGTTTCATAAGTATTCAAGTTTCCCTAAGTAAATATACCATAGCTGTTCTCTTGAGATTGAATCTCTCTAATTTGGTTGATTATATAAATAAGTTGTGAATATGGGGTACATATTCAAAAGAAGAAAACTTTACATAGTAATGTGGGAATTTTGAAAATAGGAAAGTTGATGTGCAAATTCTTAATCCATTTTTTTAACACTGTACTCATTTTGGCACACTCTTTAAAAAGTAGAAAATGTATCAATTAAGATGCCTTCAGATCTTAACAGTGTCAATGTACACAAATAAGCATATAAGAAAAAAGTATAATGGGCACAAATAAAAATGTTAGAAGCTGGCTTTCTAGACATGTTTCTATAAGTGTAAGTACTCTGAGATGCTTATACAAAACATAAATACATATAATTTTTCCTTGTTCATAGAGTGGAATGTAAAATCAAGAAAATGAAATGTCTTTTCTCCAAAACAGCTAAGTGCTAATAAAAGCATTTAAAAAGAAAACTTGTAGAATGATGAATCCTCCTTCTCCAAACACATACAGAAAGTTCATATTTTTGCTCTTTATTGATATTGAAGCTTAAAATGTTTTTGTTTTCTTTTAAGCTTTAAACTTTAGTGACTGTGGGAAAAAATGTATACACTGCCCAACGTATTCTTTTAGGTGCATATTTTCTAGCATTGTTATTAATAATAATAATACAAAAAAGTGTAGCAGATCAAACCAGAAGGAGCCTTGAATATATTTGCTGGGAATTGCCTCAGGCTAAACACCAGGGACATGAAACAAACTGTTCTTATCACCTTTTTCCAAACACAGCGATTTAAATTTACAATGAAAGTGCCAGCACCAGCTGCACTTTAAGAAAGCACCACATGTCTTGATGAGCTCCAAGAAAATGGAAAAAAGCCCAGTTCAAGTTGGAGGTGTCATCTTCCTCTAGCCAGCTGGGTGACACAAAGCTGAAAGCGATGAAGTGCTAATTAGAGGTTGATGAACAGAGTCTCAGAGTGGAAACTTGTCAAAATAGCCTCTACTGAATCATAGCCTTATAAGTCTGCCCTTATCTCCCCATACAGAGCACTGTCAGAGCTAGAAAAAAGGCAGTGTGAATCCAAATATCTATATGGTTAGGTTACATGTCTTATCTCATACCATATGTCCACTTTATCTTGGAGTTATTTAAAAATTACCTTATTTTTTTTTAATGCAGATATATCTTTTCCATAGTTAGTTCTCTTGGAATGTCTAGACTTTATTACAGAAGGAACTGTAAAAAAGATGCCTTTTATAACTAATTCCTAAAAGGAAAAAAAAAGTCTTCCAATGCTAAGTGAGAGTAAGCAAACAGTGATTTCTTAATGAGAGATACGAATAAGACTACATGAAAGAAAAATGAGGAAATGCACTAAAATTAGAAAAAAGATCATACTTAGAATCTGAGTTTAGAATTGTTCTCTAAAAAGAAAGGTAGGGGAAAGGCTTCAGCTGGCAGGCGAGTTTGGTGCTTTTTGTTCTTTTAAAATAATGTTGATGTTGAAGTGCTTTTTTTTTTTTGTGAGTTGTTCTAATTGGACTGAAAGCAGAAATGTTTAGCAGTGCTGACAGGCAAGTACAGGCAGGGTGGTTTCAGTTCTAGGAACAGCAGGAGCTGCTGCTCACACAGCAACAGCAGGTGCTCCAAGCTGGGCTGGCAAGACACTGGAAGGTAACTACAGCATTTTCACAAATGTGTCTCATGCTCTTCCCTCCACCCCACATTTCCCCCCTTCTTCCACTTTATCTATTCATTCTAACTATCGCTATCCCTACTGAGCAAATGTTAGTGTCACTACATCCCTCCAGGTCCTGAATCAGCAAAACCCTTACACACATGCTACTGGCTTCGGCGGGAGACAAAGTTGTGCTGAATATTAAGAGCAAATTCAAAGGTTCTGTTTATTCTGTGTGACAAAATCCAATTAAAAAGAATAAAAATCTGGAGGTAGATAGAGGAGTTGAAACCATTCCCACTCTAATGCAGCTGCATGACACTGCAGCAACTATTGTGTGTATGCGTGTACTATACCAGAACCACGTGTATTTGGGTCATCAGCTTGGCATCAGAATATCTTATCTGGCACTTTTTAAGCTTTTTCAAATTATACTGCGTTGACATCCAGGAACTAACTGATTTAACGACAAATACCTGTTTCTTATTAATACCAGGCTTTTTGTAGACTGCTTGTAGTAAAATTATCATCTTGAGAGCATCAAGTTTTGCAGTTTGTGAGATAAAATATCATCAGGACTAAATTTCACTGAATAATTCTGGAACATCTTTCAGCCCATATGCTAACAAGTCCAGCAAAAACAAACTGTGCAGTGCTGAAGCATTCAGAAAAGCTCTTCCCCTTGTGCTCTAAATTATTTTCTTGGGTGGTGTTATATATTTCTGTGCAATTTATGCTAGTTAGTATAATGTATTTTTTAATATAAACTGAGTGTATTAAGAACTAAAATATCAAAGTTACAGACCTTTGTTGATATCAACAGCAAAAAAAAAAGAAAACTTCAGAAGTTAGTCACAATATAAAAAAAATACAGCCCTTGCCCTGAAAAGCACACAGTTTGCAAATAAAAATCCAGAGGCATGATCATTCTATGTAAACAGTATGGGCTTTACAAAATCATACTTTAAATATTTGATACTTCATAAGATATGAAGTACACTTTCACGTCTGTAATTTCAGTGTTTTGTTCTGTTAGCCTATTGCTTCAAAAACCTAGTTCAGATTAATTGTTGTCTAAAAAAAAAAAATAGAGAAAGAATACATGCTCTTTTGAAAATGTCAGCTCCCATTAAACCAGCTCTCCAAAATAATGATGTTCATCTGATTTTTCCCTCTTTGATTAGGCTTGTATAATTCTGTATTATCTTGGTAGCTTTGATGCCAAACAAGATTAAATTGTCATGTACAGTATATTAAATTTATAATCTGAATAAAAAAATCACTTATAAGGCACTCAGAATCAGTATCTAGGGACACAGCTACTACATTTACATAATTTACACCACTGACACGCCATTATTTCCTAATTATTTATGGCCAATTATCAATTGCTGGTCAATGCTTGGAATCAGTCACTATAATTATTTCCCTACGGCCTTTTGTTTAAATGTAGCAGAGACAGTTTTATCAACCCTCAGCACAGTACCAACATATGCATTTCCTCTGCAAAGCGATACAAATTTTTTCTGCCTTGCATGTGATTTTTCTTCAGCATGAGGACAAAAATATTTCGACTACAAACTCTAAAAGTTTTAAAGCAGCATTTTGTTACTTCTGAACCATATTCAAAACTCCTGTACAAAACACTAAGAGAGGATGTCCCAGAAAGAGGGGAAAAAAAAAAGGAAAAAACCCTACCAAAACTGATGTAGTAGGAGAAATCTGTTCAACAATGTGATCTCATTGTCTATCCTCTTTTCTTTTCCATTTATTTTAAGCACATTTTCATTTTTTCCTTTTCTACTTTATAAAAACGGATGAAATAATAGCAGATTTCTGCCCTCATATCTAGATTTCACTTCCACTCAAATCAGCCCTAAAGCATGCAAACAAAAATCTGCATTTGAATTCCTAATGATTCTTCCTATTGTCTCATTGCTGCTACAACCTGTCAATCACTGCTGAAAAGTGCTAATCACTCCCAGAAATCCCAGTCTCACAGACAAAAGTACCAGTCACCAAAAAAATAATACCAATTGGTCATGGATGGAAGGCAAATCTCACTAGGGATCTAACTGCACAATGGAGTTTATTAAGTCCATTTTGCTATAGTCTAGCTCGGCTAGCAGCATCCAACGGTTCCAGACTTTAATTTCAAAGTCAGCTAAAATCCACTAAAGTAACTTATATTCATTAGCTAGGCTTTAACTGAACTGCTGTGAAATCTCTTGACTGCAAGGGCCTTTAGTAGAAGTGGCAGCTTTCATTTTCAATTTAAGGAAAATAGATCTAGTCAGATGTCAGGTACTTCTTTCTTAATCAGTTTGCTTTTTACAGACACTTAGTTCTTTATAAAGTTGTTTCTTTAACTAATTGTATACATGTTTGACTAATAATACATATGAAACAATATCTTGCAGTCAACAGTCTGTACCTGTTCCCCTCTGCTACAACATTTAACTTTAGTAGAAAGAAGTAGTAACGATGAGTACATACCATGCATCATAAAGCACTGTTGCCTCAGGTCGCAGAAACTGTATTTTATATTACAAAGGGGAAGGTGGCTAATTCAGTAGTCCTAACATGTAAACTGCTGTATCCTAAACCCCACTTTTTTTTTAAGCCTCAGTGCAGATTGCACTGTTTGCATTTAAAACTATAAACACAGACTGTGTTTTCCTGTTACATCAACTAAATACTTAAGTATGTTTGATCTTAATAAACTATAATTAAGCAATATACAGTAATTACCTTTTAGAAATCCCTATAGTGATTATTACCTCTGGAGTTGACTAGAGGAGGCTAAGAATGTGCAATAATTGATTTCTATTGGTTATATGCATTCTACTTCCTATTTCTTAGAGAAGGAAAAAAATTTAAATTGGATGAAACTTCTCCTTAGATAAGCAAGGTTAATCTGGCTTTAAGTAGACGCTTCTGCAATCAGGAAGAAGTTGCTGTTGAGGCTACAACTACTGATTAGTGCAGTGGAAGGACCACCCTTCCTGAAAAAAACTATAATATATGTTGAAAACTGTTTGCAAAGAGGCATAGTTTGTATACAGCTTTGTGCAATGTGTGTCTGCCTGCCTGGCATGGTTGGATTTCAGTAGGTTATAGCCTGCAATTCTGAATTGCCTGCTTGGATAGGAACCCACAGCTCCCAGCCTCGGAGCGCTCCTGTAGTGCACTGGGTGCCCATAATGCTTGAGAAATACTTCTTTTGTTTCTTTATTTTTTTACTCAATGTCAACAACCAAAAAGCTTTTTTTTTTTTCCTTCCCCCTTCCCCCCTCCCCCTGCCCCCTTAAACAGATTTTGCCATTTAGGTGACACTCTCTTTCTTGCCGTTAAAAGAAATAGCAAGCTTCATCACAGGGACTGCAAAGCAGTATATAGACCCAAAACACAGGTTCATCAATATACTTCTTGCATGACTACAATGCCCATTCTTTTGGATTTCTGATTTTAACACAAATAAGAATGCAACTCAAAAGATTGCACACATGGTGAATCAGGAGGGGAAGCAAGCTTGCATTTTGTGATACAAGCCACTCTAGGCACATTAATTCAGAAGTACATTAATCCACAGTGCCACCTAGCCACCTGTGTATATTTAGTTTAAATGTGACAAAAAGAAAAGCCTTCTAAACTGTAAAAACTGTTAACCTTCTCCCCTTCCCTTCCCCTCCAGTTGCTGGATGTAGGTGGAGTAGAATAATAATAAAAAAATGGCCCGACGTGTTTATAGCAACTGTTACTGACCTACAGGAAACCTGCAAAGCGTTGCTACAGCTCTGTGTTACACTGTTATTACTCCAAACAACATAAACTGGAATATTAGCTGCACTGAATTAAAATGAAGCATTCTATAAACACCTGCTTTGTTGTACAAAACTTGTTACCCTGAAACATGGAACCTCTTTCCTTCTCTTTTTCTTTCTTTTCAACTCTAGCCTTAGAACTAAATTAGATTTTACATTATGTTTATGTTGCAAGAACGTTTTAAAGCTTCAGCAAGTATCTAATTTATTTTAGGTCTTATTATTATAAAAATAATAAAGTCAGGCTAGCAGATATTAAAAGACATCATCCAAATATACATCTAAGAGATATTCTCAACCAGTAATATTCCCACAGCAATTTTAACGCATACCCTGAGTACACCAAACCACTTTGACAGAATGCTCAAAGCACGATGTAGTTGCCAGCTCAAGGTGTGACAGAAAGGAGTTGCTTTTAAAACTTCTTTCTCCTTTGACAGAAACTGCACAGTATTCCCTAAGTACCTTCTACAATTTGCACAGGAAAGAAAAGAAAGTATGAGAACTGAAATGTCTCCAACAGCTATCCAAAGCAAAGCCTGATGTTGGTGTCTGTCCCACCCATTGAGAGGCAAAAAGCACCAAGCTTTTTCCTTCTGGGCCATATTTGTGCCTCTTCCAGGCAGGACAGAGTTTTGTTGAATGTTAACTTACATATCACAACACTGTGACACTGTGGATTGAGGGTAGTACTCTTAGAAGCCCTCTCAACCACATGGGAGTTTGGCAGACAGGCATCCCCCTTTGCAGGCTCCAGGCTCCTGGGGGTTTGGAGGCTGAATAAAGCAAGTTGACCCAAGGACTGAGAGAGATGCCCCAAAAGCCTGGAGGGCTTCTCTGTTTCCGTTCATGTGGCAGTCTATCTCCAGCCTCTGTGTGTTAACACTGGTAAGGTGTATGAACATGATTTCAGAGCAAAAGGTTTATGTAACAATAACTCCAGTTAACAACAGTTCGAACAACAGGTAGAATCCTGCTAAGACCGAACACATCGCATTTGCAAAAAGTCTGCACTTTCAAAGAATATCTTCAAGGAAGCTGAATAAGGGAAATTGCTTGGGTCCCCATTCCTGTAAAATCTGACATCAGTCTCTAACCAACCCAAAAAACATTCCTGTTGCCTTCCTGGCTTCCCATGCCTTCAGTCCTTGATTAATGCCACTTTCCTATATGCCTCAGCTCTGCTTCCCCATTATCCTTACCCATAGATTCAACATTTCCCAGGTTTCTGCTACTACTATTGTCCCAGCATTACCACTTGAAGGAAATGCTACCTCTCCCTATACTCACCACCTACTTCTTGTCCTCTTTGCTTTAATTCTTTCCAGTTTCCAGGCCTCCACATTTTGCCTGAGGTCTCCCACACCCACAACAATGCTGAGACCTCTGACTTGGCCCACCAGGCTAAAGAAGGGCCAATGGGGCAGTCTACTTAAAAAATGCCTCAGAAGGTAATTCTTAACATCACCCTGTATGCATTTAGTTAAATCTCTGAACAAAGATGACACAGAGAGAAAGCCTTAGGTGGAGGAAAAAAAGAAAAAACAGAAAAGAAGCCTTTAAGATATAAGTTTTCCCACTTGTGTACAGAGAATTTTTCATCCTTATTCAATTTTGTACAAGTAGAACCAGTGCTCCTTCCCTGCTTTTAAAGAAAGCAAGCTGTTTAAAAAAAATAACTGGCACAAAAAGAACACTCTCAATACAGGAAAAAAAAGATAAAGGTCCCAAAGAGCAAAAACCAAAGAGATAGGTTGTTCTAACACAGGATAAAATAAACAGTTTTTACTTTACAGTTCTTGTGAGTAAAATGGCCAGTTTCCAGTCTCCTCCTTGATACCAGACTTAGGCTGGTACCAGGGGAATGCAGACACTATTTCTTCCATGGCTTTTTTGTTTATATGGAAATATATGCTCCTCTCCTTCTTTACTTCATGAACTTTCAGGCATCTGAAAAAACTGGCATCTTTTCTGTGTTAAAGACTTGCTCCTGACAACAATAGAAATCCAATCTAATAGGCAAAAACACATTGAATATATTGACAAGAAAAATAAAACACATAACTGAAGCTTAAATGGTAAAAATTAAAGGACGCACAGTAAGAGGATATTAAAAAAATAATAATTATTTGAAAATTAAATTTTGGAGGCAACCCTTCAGCCCCATCAACTTCATGACAATTCCACTGTCTACCACTGGCTTGATCAATATAGGGTGTGGACTATTTCAAAAGATCTGCCTGTTTTTGATGGAAGTAAAAAAGTTAAAATTCAGGGTTTCCTTTGGATCCTAGTCTCACCCTTCCCAAAGAAGTTCCTGTCCTTTCTACATAACTTCAATACTGATATTTCATATCAAAGTAAATGTAGTGGGCAGAATGATGACTGACACCTGATTCAAGACAATGGTGTAAAGACCCAGTGCCTGGTAGCCTTGTGCTTTGACAGGCTTTTTCTCCTGGTGACTGTTAGCTATTGTTTGATAACTACAGACTTCCCTTCCCACAGACCTTTCTGAACTCTGCTGTCTTTGAACAACACACGAAATGCGAAGGAAAGTATTTACCAGCCAGTAATTACAAGCCACCCCTCATGTAAAGGTAAACGGTAATGAGGAATGTGCAAAGAATAGCTAGCACCGTCAAAAGAGAAAAAAGAAAAAAAAAAAGAAAGCAAGCTTGTAAAACGTAAAGCCATACAAAATGCCTTATAGACTTATCCGGCAGTAACTGTATCAATTAACCATGCTAAAAGCCCTAACTCAGATGGGCACTGCACACAGCATGTCTGCCAGTGTTTTATTATCAAGTCCATTATGATGAGTTCTTGTCCTAGACAAAAGGAGAACAGAAAAAGAATTCAGGCTGACAAATTAGACTTGAAATCAGTTTCATTTACATAACGACTGGAAGTTCATTAATAACAGAGTTTTAATTATTCATGCTCTTGTTTCACTAGATACAGCAGTTTTTCCCCCTGCTGTGCTGGATGTCTGGATTAGCTAAAATGAACCATAGCAAACTGATAGACTGCCCAGATTTCTGAAGTTCTTTGCTGCTTTCAAACTACCAAGGAGAGCACTTGGGGGTGGAGGAGTAGGAGAGGGTGGGGGAAGGGGAACAAACCCTTTCCTTCAGCTATTATTATAACATACTAATGAAGGAGATATTTGAATTCTGCTTTGGGAGCAAACTTTAATTTCATGAGAACTCAGCCACAAAATCCAAGCCATAAGAAAAAATTTGAGAAACAAAATTTAAGACTCCAAATTTTTTATCAATTTGCCAACTTCTAGTTGCTTATTTTGATCAGTTTAGATCAGTAGCATCAACACTGGATATTTTTGTTGGGATATATGAGCAGAGAGAGTTTCTCGAGAATAACTACATTTCAGTCTCTCACAAAGAGTTGTTCAGCATCTATCGTAAAATCATTGTGATTTCACGAATCTAGTTTCCTCCTGATTCTCTTGTGGGCTTTTGCTTTATTTGTGTTTTCTTAGGGTTATAGCTTTGGTTATAAAGTGGAATAAAGAAGGTCAGAAGCTAATATACCTTCTATAGGAAAAATGAGATTACTAGAATCTTTGTAAAAAAAATCATCAAAATGCAACAATGAATGGACAGCTTTATCTTATACAGATAGTTTTCCCCATCACAGCATCTAACAAGTAACTCCCATTGACTTCAGCATATCCTGCAGTGAAAGAATAGGACCCGTGGATTTTACATGACTATTTGCTATTCAGTAAAACCTGAGGGCCCTACACTCCCCGCTGCAGGACGCATGTAATACCCATTGAAATCAATGGGAATTACTCTTATGTCCTGCAGCACAACCAGGCCTCACAGCTACACGTCGTGAACTATGAGCACTGGCAGGTGGACAAAGTGAGGGATATATTTGAAGAATGATGCTTACTAAAAGCTGTAACTTATACTTTGAAATTCTTCCCTTTCTCATAGTATGTAACTAAGGCACAAGACCATGGGTCTTTTCTTACAAAACCTGAAGTTTTCTGAAAACAAAACAATGAATGTAGAAGTGAAAGCAAACAAGTGATCTCTTAAGCTTTTACTGGTCAGTGTTTGCTTTTTGCTGGAAATACCAGTAGCTTTTTTGCTTGCTTTTTCTCCATCTTCGAAAAATTAATAATACAGCTGTGAAAAAAAAAAAAAAAGACGAAAAAGTCTTAAAAGGACAGAAAGGCAGAGATTCAATAGACATCCAGATCATGTTTGCTCTGATACTTTTTTAGGAGTCTTTTGTATTATGTTGCTGTGGAGAGCAAAGAGCTGTGTTTATAATTGAATTCAGGTACCAGTATTCAGCCACCTAATTTTTGTCAATATGTTGCATCTTCCAATTCTGTTTATTGGTAGATAGTGTGGACAACTTGCATATCATGTCCATAATAAGTATTACTGAATATGCACAGTTATTTGCTTTTAATGGAAGCCAATTATAAACTTCTAAATTACGAGAAAGGAAAACTACAAGGCTAGAAATCAGTACATTCCAGCTGTATCGCTGTCCCACCTGTTGACCCTGGGCCAAACCATAAAACCCTCAGCCAAGCTGATGGCTAAGGAATATATTCAAATATAATTATTCATAGAAATTGTTCTGCAGGGCTAGCAAAAAAATTCTGTTCACCACCGTGAATAAGCAGTGCTTAGACTGACCTTGTATTTTCTGTCCCTCTCCCTCAAAATAAGGTGACGGCATTTCCCTGCCTGATCGGTTTACTCCAAAACACATCCTTCAGTCAGGTTATAGTGATGAACACAGTAAAAATCCGAATCAAAAAGAGCTGCTAGATAACTGTTTGAGACAATTTGGCTGATGTGGACAATTTCCTATCAGTCTGAAAGTGACAACAGAAGCATAATAAAGGCATGAGGGGTGTATGGATGCATTAACTGTGTAATGTGTTTTCGATTGGATTTTGTGAGAATAATGTGAATTTCTTACAGCCAGCTCCAAGTTGAAGTTGCTCATAAAGAAACTAGTGCTAAGCTGACAGACGTGATACTGTCTAGTGCAAAAAGAGATATGCCTACTGAGGCTGTGGACAGAGATCTCCCCAGAAATTTTTCAGAAAATATCCAAGGTTACTCCAATCTAATCTATGAATACATTTCATTCTTATTCTCGTCAAATTCACAGATATGTGATGTCTCTCACGTTCCTATAGGAGATCCCATGTTTCTAATTGTTCTTCTAATCTTTTAGGAAGCATACCAGGCAGTTCCCATTGCACAGATGGCATGCAGTGCCTGACTGAACTAGCAGACTTGGTGCTGTCTCAATGCCTTTTACTGGCAAAAACTGATTGAGTAGCCCTGACTGATACTCTTAGTACTAGCTGGACAATCTGCCTTGTTATGTTTAATCCACAGACCATGTGGCTGTTGGGAGACACTTTTTTTAACAGCTTTTTAACAATTTACAAGGGCAGCTTTTTTGAGAAATTATCTTTCCTGGTTTTAACATGTTGCTGTCTCTACACATCCTTCGTCTATCACCGGATTTTCTAAAAAAAAACCAAAACCCATCCCTTGTATATCTGTGTAGTTTATTTTCAGTTATTTTGAAGTTTCAGAATATAACTCAGCAGTGCAAAATCCTGGAAAATACCTTGGTGAAAAAGTGTTACAAATGCAGTCACAAGAAAATATGGACCACATATCACCTCCTTGTCATTGACAAATCACATTGCTGAAAAACCTAATGAGAAATAGAAGCTCTAAACCTCACATTAGAGCAAATTAAACAGACCGAAGGACTCCCAGATTGCTGTCCTGGCCCACATTTTCAAATACTCTAAATTCAAGCCTAGCCAAGACTTGACTCTCTGAGGCCTTAAGTTTACAAATAATTTTTACACAAGAAATGAAAGATTAAAATTATCTACTTTGGACCACTTGTTTTTGAAAAGAGTAACCTATAGCACACATTTTTTAACTTGTTAGACCTACTAGTTTTCTTTAAATCAAGTCAGAAATTCCATCCCATTTGTCCCACTGCACAGTATGCAATGCAGTGAATATGCATTTTTCCACACAGCTAATAGGAGAATTATGTACTCCCTCTTCTTTAAGGAGGATATTAGGTGGAGAAAAGAGAAAAAAAAGTAAGTTGTTTTTCAGATCTAATCTTTGTTATCTCCATTTTCCACATTTACAGTCCTCATGGTCTTACCTTCTCTCACCAGGTAATTTCCAGTTATTCACTAGTTTCCCTTTAGCCTCAATAAGGAAATCTTCAAGTAAGGTTAGTGCAGAAGATTAAGACTGCATTAAGATTAAGTCTGAAATGTTCTGCTACCAATTAGCCCTCTAGTATTTCTGTAAGCCTTGAATTTTTGATGCGATCAATGACACCAAGTGGAGCCATCTTCTGTGGAGTGGTTATTAAAGATATAAAAATCAATACAAAGATGATACTTGGAAATCTATATCACAAGATAATGAATCACCATGAGAGCCAGCTAAGAAGGGATGTCAGCAAACCAAACAGAAGGTTTGTGCATAACAAATTATTTGATGCCAGTAGAGTTTAAGCTAAATTTTACATGAGACAAAAGTCTTCAGGCAACACTTACGATACATTTGCATGGCAAGGTTTTAATGAGATGAAGACACAAGACCAACCATGCACAGGGCTTTTTGTGCATTAAAGAAAGACAGGAGTGAGAGATGATTGAGACATATGGGATTAAGACAATAATGCTATAATTTGACTTTAATGACAAAACAGCATCAAAAACTTTCTCTGTCAGTAATCCTCATTCAATTTCTTTTAAATGAAACATTATTTGCCTGCACCTTAAGTGCTGATTGTTATTGGAGTTGTGTATTGGAGCTTCACAGGATACTCCAAATTTAATTTGAACTAGGGATTGATTTAGTTGGCTTCAAAGCCAGGTTTTCCTTTCCAAAATTGAACTAGTGCATGACTTTGCAAGTTCATTTGGGTTTACTGCTTGACACAATTGTATGAGACTTTACAGCATTTATGGTACGTTTTGCCCTGCTGATCTCTTGTTCACTCACGTGTACAGACACACGCACAGAACTATTAAAACAAACACTCTTGCTGTACACACCTCCGGCCCCTTTCCCTGAGAGATACATTCCTCACTAAAAGCTAATGATTTAAAAGACTCACACAGTTCAAATCCATATTATATGAAAAACATCATCACTTTGAACTGCTAATATATCAATTAGAAGGTTCTTAAAGCATCTTACTATCATTAGTTATGCTATAACTTTTCTGAAAGAAGAGAACAGCACGTTCTAATTTTGCATTATTATGCATCCCTCATTTTACCGAGGGATGTGAAAAACCCAACAAACTAACATTAATATATAACAAGGTCCTAGGCAATTTGAATTTTCTTCAGTTGTGGGACATTTACCTGCTAATTGTCTATCTTGTCTACTTAAACTGTGAGATCTTTGGAACACAGCTAGATTACTATGATGGAGTCTCAAGCAGGGTCTCAGAACACTAATGTAATTCAAATGAATTATATTAATAAAAATGAGATAACAGTATCCCATAGGAAGTCTAGAAGATCTAGAATGACAGCAGGTCTTATAATGCATTTTATTCTGCTATAGAAACAAAGCCAGTCTTACCCCCATATTAACATAGCTTTATTTCAACCCTTTTTTTAACATAATTGTTTTTCTGTACAAATTGAATATATTTTTTAGACTTTTAGACTCCATATTGCCCTTCAAGGGCTATTTGCTCTTATTCAGTACAATTATGGCACTTTGAACACACCTATTGTGGTACAACAACAAATGCTTCTGTTTCCTTGTTTTGCCTAGGCACAGATAGCTTTCACATTTGCAGCTGTTAAGTAGAAACACTCACAAATAATCATGCTCACAATCACAGTTTATTGTGCTTTTAGCAGGACACTAAATGCAAGCCCATTATTCTCTGTTAATCACTAACTGTCTGTTGATTGACAGCCACTAAATTTTAAAATTCAGATCCCCAGCACGGTGTATGCATACCTACAAGGGTTGAATCATTTGAGGGTTGGCCCTTTGTCCTGTAAGCAAATATAACACCAAAACATTACAGCAACTCTACTACTATCTGCTAGAGGTTGGCTGACAAGTTAGTGAATCAACCATCTAGTTGCATAGAAAAGATACTTCAAAACTAAATAGAGAAATAAAGAAGAACCGTGACATACTTTGTGCAGTTTTCACCAGTTATTGCAGTTCTGACTTAATTTGTTTCCCTCCCTCTTTGCATCTTGAGTCTTTGAAGGCAAATGAACCATTCGGTGTCATAAAAACAAGAAGAACTAGAACAGCCTTCAGTAAAAACAAAAACTAACGGAAAAAGCAGATCTTTTGCAGGCAACATTTCACATGGCTCAAAACATCTTTGCGGCAGTTTAAATTCTGCAGCCTTGCGATTGTTCTGACACCTCTTTATTGTTCCTTTTAAGTGCAAATACCTAGGTAGCATCACTATAAATGAAACAGTAGTCTTCACAGATTGCATTCAACGGCTGTTAGAGCTTCCTCTCCTTCATCTGCACAATTTGCATCTATTACAGGCTCAGGAATATAGCTTTTGCTGCTTCTCAGTGGCCTCAGAAGGGCACAAGATCCCCCTCTAAAGAACTGCAGTGAGGTTGATCTTTAAAGCTCTTCCTAGAGGCAGCTCTGCTACGCTGCTTACTAAATGATGGGAGGAGGGAAAGAAGCTGGTACTGTGAACACTTTGAAGGACACCACTATGATGTGCAATACGAGTTTTCCGAATGATCCCATCTTGTGATATCCACCACAAAATTTAGGGTGTTTAATTTGAATTGATAATAAAGAAGCAGAACCCTAGTCTGAGACTACAGGCATTCACAGCCTCCTGAGCATGGCTCTGAGGGTTTTTGCACAGCGATTTGTGCAGCACTTTACCTTTGGAATGCAAGAAAGAGATGGGTGAATACATTTTGTACCTGTGAAATTCACATTTCTTTCACAGCACCTCAGGGAAAAGGAGTGTATGGAGAACAGACTGTACCATATCTCTTAATTCCTTATTATCAGTTATGTGATAATATATGAGAATATTTTAACAAGGGGTTTCTTAACTAATTAGCCACTCTGGCTTGAGCTAAACCTCTGGCTGGTAGCAGGGAAGTTTTTTCATGCAGAGCAAGGTAAGATTCAGGAGGAGATGCTCTGTGTTTACTTTCTGATTGCTCAAACCAAAAGAGGAGACAACCACTCTTAACATACCAAATATCCAAAGTGCAGAAGCTGCCTAATATTTATTTCTGAGAAAAAAATATTTTGATTATTCAGCTGCTCTCCTTGGTAGATAAAGGAACTTTCGTAGATAAGATTAAGAATCTTTGTTCCTTTTGTGGAAATCTTTGCAATAATTGACAGGTATAGTCCAGAATGGCACATTCTAAGAATGAAAATATTAAAAATATAATTTGTTTAGGAAAGAAACTTACGGTATTTATGTTTAGTACTTAGAGTAGGCCTGATTTAGGAAGGGAGATCTTTAGGTATGGTACCAATTATAACCAGGCTAGTGGTGAGTGCATACTGAATGTGGTTTTATTATCCTGTACAATTATTATCACACAAGTCCAACATTTCAATACAGAGTCACTACACTGTGTGATGCTATTGATGTTCAGGTAGTACACACAATCATTGTCCTTTCTGTCATGAAACTCCACTATTGCAATTTTCACATAAGGTGAAAACAAAACCACTACTGCTATTATTATTATTATTTTTCTTTGTTGTGTCTCTCAGGAATCAGAAGATAAGCCAAAGCCAGGAGACGGGAAATGACTGTACTAGGCCACCCTGCTGATCAACTAAAACAATAAGTTATCATATGCTTTATCTCCGTGACAATGCAATGGGATTATATTATTTTATCTTGTTTTACTAGCAAGACATAATTGTATACAGCTTCTCCATGAAGCACACAAAGTACTGAGACTGGGAATCTGAAAAAAACAGAGCTAGGTGTATGGAGAGACTTTTTTTTCTACTCTGATCAACAGAATGAAAATCTGAAGAATCATGGACACTTCTTTCATATTCTCATTCTTTTTCTAAACAAAGAACATATTTCACTTACAGAAATGAAATACTATAAACACAGTTGGAGACTGCCTTATCTGTCCTTTGGATCCCAGTCATCTGTTTAACATCTTTCTTTGTCATACTTTTTTCTTTTAAAAGAAAAGAATTAGGTAAAATCTCTTCAATAACCATAAGAATTTATAAGCAAATACTCCATTCGCACATCTAGCTTTTGTGCAAAATAAAGTAAACTTCTCTTTAAACACATAATAGACCAAATTTCCTGAAGACAGATTCTTGTTTCAAATAATGTTTTGTTCCATAGTTAAAAAAGATGAATTTCCACCATATAAGCTACAACAAAATCTTGGACAGGACTAACATCACTGATTACTTACTTTTCTATTTTAAAGTAACTCTTGTCTATTACTGCCTTAAACCTTGCAGCATTACTTCAGAGTCCCACTATAGATATGCCATCAAACGCATCATTATTACTCTCCTTTTTTGACCCAAAACACAGAAGTGCAAATCACAATGCTTCAGTCTTCTAAACTAGGCAGTGGCTACAAAGAATATAGATTTTCAACCACTCTAAACATTCTAGCAATTCATTTTCAGCTATACCATTTACCTACCTAGTACAAAATTAATTTATATAACATACTCTGATTCTCAAAAAAACTTATATAAAACCAGATTTTCTTCTCTTAGGAGAACACAGAAGTCATTAGGACATAATGTTACTAGTATTCAAAGGAAGGCAAGTACTACTGTAGCTTACATGAAGTTATTAAACTTCAGAAATTCTGCAAGGCCTACACATAACACTGAAATAACTTGCTGCACAGTGTCCCTGTCCAATGACTCAGAGATTGTCCATTATTACTAGAAAAGAGGGGTTGGGTACAGATCTCACAGAAGTTGTAAAACAAGCACAGTCTATGTTTATGTACATGGATGAATTTCATGTTCATATTCCTCTACATTTACCACTAAAACTGTATTTGAAACAAGGTAATTAAATTAGACTGATAGAACTCCAGGAGAGATTAGCTCAATCAGACAGAAAAATCCCAATAGCTTCATTGATATTTGGTTGCATCCTTCCAGACAGAGAGGTGAATACGGAATAAACAGATGCAAGCAGGAAGATAACCACTTGGCAAAATCTGGACACAAGAGCACAGTAGCCAGCTAAGTACAATCATCCAAGTAGGAGGGGAGCACAGAAAATGGTTCATTAGAAACCCCTGCAAGGCTTTTCAGCCTCATGTGGCACCCTTTTCAGCCCCTTGACACCGAATGCCAAATGCTACTGGCCTCTCTCTCAAAAGCAGCATTTTTTTTTTTTTAATTGTCACCGTGGCTGCACAAGCAGTGCCAGGAGTCACCCTCTCACTTGCCTCATGCTTCCCACCACCTGGTGCTGGCAAAGATCCCTTTGGCTGGCAAGGCAGTGGGACTTTATTTTTCCTTGTGGCTCTTTTGTAAAGGGTACAATGTGGATCGTTGTCTCCTTATGTATAATTAAGTGCTTAAGTGGCAGCATGTCATGCTGCAATGTTGGGATCTGAGCCTGGGTCCGGAGCTAGCTTGCAGGCTCAGAGGGCTGACAGGAAGCATTACATTGAGTAACAGCGGTGAAAATTGCCAAAGATAGAGTTAAGTCAGCAAGGGGATAAATGCACATGTGAAATTTAGAGAGCCTACCTTCACCTCAACTTGATCATAAATGCTTTAAGAAATGAAATAAAGGAAACAGTGATGAAGAAGAAGCCAAATTAAGTCTGTCACAGAAGGACCTCCAATCTCTTAAGGATCTCTTACCCAAGATTAAGTCTCATTGTGCCCAGCTTCAGGTGAAGTGATGTCCCTAGAGCGCCGTCACCTGCAGGAAGCACAAAACCAAAAAAAACCAAGCACAAAATATTAGTGTATTTAAAATACAAACATTACAAGCATTAAAGAAGCAAAACATGATAAATTCAGAAATTAATCTATATATATCTAGCAAAGGGAAGGATGTGTGGGATTTGAGGAGTGCCAGATTGGTGCAGCAGAGAGGGAGGAAGGAAGGAAAGAAAAGATCTCTGAATGAATCCAGGAGCGTATTTCTGTGGCTGAAAGCCGGTGAAAGACTGATGAATCCCATGTAGCAGCGGGAGGGTTAATAAAAAAACCTAACAAACACAAATCAATCAATTCTTAATCTTCAACAATTAGTTATTTGAAGAGAACATTGTTGCCACCTGCCCGTGTTGATCAAGAAAATTAAGGTTATTCAGTGGAAGGCTGCCACCACCATTAAAACTGAATTTCTTTCTCATCCAGAGGGAAAGTAGTTGCCTTTGGAGACTGAATAAAGACAGGTCTGAATTCTTCCCCAAGCATGGATCCAGCAAGAAAGACAAAGGGGTTATTTTGATTTGCACACCATTGCTTCCTTTCATGCTTTTTTTTCTTGAAGTGGCATGTGCTCCTTTAAAAGGAGCAGGCACTCAGCTTGCCGTGGGACCCCATTGTTTTCTATGCATGGTTGAAATAAACCTCCTGAAATAGATTTGGTTTCTCTTAAATTTCAAAGCTGTGGGCTATAGTCTGCTGCAAATCGGTTCAAAGTGATCTTAGCCAGTGCAGACTTAAAACTCCCCCAATCACTTGCTGTGAAACAAAACACAGTGAAACCCTTCTCATGATCATCATCTTCTCTGAAATTCTGTCAAGCCTTACTTTCAGCTATCCTCATTCAAATCTAGAGACGTTTTTTGAAGTCAACACAGAGAATGTTAGATTTCCAGTTAATGCAAGCAAACAAATTTCCACTGGATGCAGTGAAGTTACCTCGGGATTTGGTTTGGCAGCTAAACTCATTGTTCCACAGGCTTAACTGAGAGCACAGTATCCGCATCCCTACATAATCTTTCCATCCACCTCCCTTATTTACTTTCTCCTCTACTTGCTCCTGGTATTTCATAACAGCCTCAGACTTATTCTTTGCCAAATTAACCAGACAAGTGTTTTGTTACTCATTTTTATTATTTTTATAAACATGTTTGTCTTATCTGTTGTTCTGTCTTAAATAAGAATTAATAAATAATAAAGTGATTTGCATGTGTCTGGGAGCCAAGGAATGTTTTCCATTCTTTCATACATTTCTGATCTGATAAAAAATACTTTATTAGAATAAATTATTACGTAAGGGTTACAGGGGAGGGGAGAGTGAAACTGGAGTTATTAATAACTGAGTACTCAAGGAATTCTCCAGCCTAAATTGGCTACAAGAATTTGATTGTAAGCTGAGACAGAAGATCTTTAACATTATTGAAGGAGAGAAAAAGAGAATAATAGCTTTACTGCAAAAAACAAACATATGAATAAAAGCTTATTTTGGAATTGATACCCAGAGCAGAAAACAAGAAACTAAATCAAGTTCACAGCTAAGACATAGGAGCTTTATTCTTGTATCAGTTTTGATCACTGAGCAGCCTCAAGTAAGAAACTTCTTTAATATCTGTATCTAATGGATCAAATTGAGATAGTGATACTATCTACTTTTGACATCCTCAATGCTAAGTACTATTATTAAGGCATGCCTGGGTTTGTGACATGGTTTCTGAAATAAAAGGTGCTAGTTTCAAGCAGAGAAGTAGCATATGTTCATTTTAAAATTCAAAAGTATTTATAACTGAACACTAATGGCAATGTCATTTATTCACTTAACAATTCTGCAATAGGCTATATGAGGCATCAATTTTTTAATACTTTTATTGGTATTGTCCAGAGAAAGAGGAGTTAGAAAGTAGCTGAGATTCATCAGAAGTTGCAGTGTATCATAAGGTGGTGAATGCTGCCCTCTGGCTCAGGATGGCAATGGTCACTTATTTGGAAATGGTCTCTTTTCAAAGTGTGGGGAGACAGGAAAGGTTGGGGTTCAACAACTTTCCTAAATACTTTAGTTTACTTAAAAGTCTAAAATGCTTAAGGCAGTATCATGTCAGAAAGAAACTTCCTTAAAGATTAAAGTTTGCAGTTATTTTAAAATTATGATTTTCAAATATCTGCCATACAGAAGAGGAGATATTTTCCTTTATGTATTTTTACCTTGAGTGGAATGTATAAAAGAATCGTGTTAGCATTAAACTTACAAACTTACAGGCCCATAGAGGACAGTTTCTTTTACATGGATTTTTTTTTTTATGATTTAAGAATACATATAACATTTCAATATATTATTTTACAGTTTTAGGCAAGATTTAATAACAAAGAGAAGGCATAATATTCTTTATCCATTCATACAGTGAAGGAAAGCATAGTCCATTTCACTTAAAGACAGTGGGATCAAGATGTGTATGTCTGCAGCTTAAACATAACAGCTTTAGAATTTGCTAAAGATTATGCTTACATTATTCTATGGATACGCGATTGCTATTTTAAAAAACATGTGTGAACAGGTCTTTAAGAAACAGAACACAATGATTTTATTGTGCTCGTTCTTCTAGAAACCGGGAACCATCTTTCCCTCTAAAAGTTGTACCTTCCCTTCTACCGCCTGCACCCTTTGTATTAGATAGACATTAGGGGAAATCTCCCTCATTTTGAAAAGGGAAGGAGAGCCAATTTCTGTTACAGAAGGTAAATGTTAGGCACTGATCAACTGCCACCCTCCCCATACAAAGTATGCCCCACAGGAAGCCCAAAGCCTACCTGCCTTGCTGGTCACCCATCTGGCATGTTGATTCCCAGCAAAGAATCATTAGACCTGGTGTCCTGCTGAATGCAAGACTCGGTTTTATTTTCCTACCTCCTCCTGCCTAAAATTCAGTGCTGCTGGGATACTGATGGAGGAAGTGCAGGGCAGATGAGATGGTTACTGGCCACACGTTCAATCCAGATATACAGCAAGTAGGATTCTGCCCCCTGCTCCCCCAGTCTTTTATAACCTCACCTTATGATCAGACCAATTAGGTACAACCATTCTGATATGGTAACATTTTAATACCCATCTTGTACTTATGTGAAGGACTATGTAGTGTTTAGGACAATAGGAAATCCAGCCCCGTGACTAAGTCCTAAAGCTCATCTTTTTAGAATAGAAGTTGGAATAGACTGGATGCCTGTCTCTCAAGATGATAAAATGCAGTGTTCTGAATACAAGGCAGTATTTCTCCTGGTATGGTTTCATTTTGGGTAAGGGAGCGCTGCTCTTTTCCAAAGCTAAAGAGAAAATCTTGTTTGTCTTAAGGGAGAAAATTCAGAGCAGTTTTGGGAACAACCATCTCAGAATCAGATTGCAAACAGAAAAGAGAAATTGATAGGGCTTTTTGTTCACTGATCGTACACACTGACATAACAGTAATTAAAAAAAACAACTTTAGTATATTAAATGAAAAAGGAAACCCAAAGCAAATGTTCAAAGGAAAGATTTTTAGAAGCTATGAATACAATATGTGGATTGAAAAGACCCAGTAGAATCAGGTAAGGAGAGCAAAATACCCTGGGAAGCCTCATAATGTGTTCTCAGCTCCACTTAACTTTGAAATTTACAATTCCTAAGAATCCTTTCCTATAAAAATGAGAAAAATCAAGGCAACTTGCAAACCTTCTAGCTTAAGTTTTTATTTCTGAGAAAGGCAAACATTACACTAATTCCATATCCCTGTAAATAAGGAGGTATAGAAAAGCTTTTAGCATGCAAGATACCTCCTTTCCTTGTTTATCCAGCAGGGGTATTTGGAATCAAATGGAAATTACTGCAAGTGAATGTGAGATCTTCAGCAATAGAAGTGGCTGTTTGGGAAACTTACTTTCCATGCCTTTAGCCACCAACATGGCTTCTGAGAAGGAAAGCACCCGTTTTGAGAGAAGCCATGTAATTAAAACTGATAGAAAGATAGAAAATCTTTTTTTGCAGCAGCACTGTGGTTTTGCAACTTGCTGTTGCCCTGCTTTGAGCTCACAAAAAACCTTTCAAGGATTTGCAAAAAACAAAATAGTGTTAAAGTGGTTGTTTTGAGACTCAGTGTAGTCTGCTGGGTGCACTTTATGTTGACGAGAGTTTTTCCATTCAAAATGGAATTTGGCAGAACATAAAGCTGAACCTACTTCATAAGCTTCCCAGGCCAGGGTCATAGCCCACAGAATATAAAAGTCTCTACAGTTTGATAGAGATGGCTTTGGATATTATGAGATGGTGTGTTTGGGCTTATTTTGTATGTGACAGAGAAGTCCCCAGATGAAGTTTTTCCTCAATGAAATAGCCAAAAATTCAAGTGGGTGATGTTGGCATGGCAGGACCACTGGAATTTTTGAGGTGCTGTGATCTTGGAAAGACCACTATGTGCACATGGTATGATTGGGCCAAATTGATTAAAGGTGTCCTATGGAAATGCAAAGGGCTTTGATGGCTATATACAGAGATGCCTCTCCTATCTTCTCCATCGTACTAGTAGAAGATGTCTTTCTCAAACCCCTCAAAATATGCCGTTCTTTCCTCTGCTTCTTCACCCTTCATAGATGTTTTCCTCCTGAAAAACACAGCCCTCCTCCCTAGCCGCATCTTCTTGTTTCTCCTCTTGCAACAGGATCTGTTCACTCATTTGTATCTCCCCAACTTCTGAGAAAAGATATCAACAGGAAAAAGGGGAGAGAGAAAGACTAGGGACTTGACAGAGAGCTTGAGACAACATGAGGTCAAGAACATCAAGGCCCTAATTCTGGAGCTAAATGGTGAAAATGCTGCTGGGCCTACTGTGCTTAAATCTGAAGCCAGCCCTATTTAATTTTCTTCTCTGATGGTTCTATCTTTGGGGAACTTCCATTTCTGTATAAAGACATCCCTGTAATTCATCCTGTAGGGACAGGGTTGCTGAGCACAACGACAATGGAAAAGAAAGAAGATACAGAAAACCCTCTGCAAAGCATGTGTTTCCCATCCTGTCATTTCCAGCCCTGGTGTTTCCCTGGACTTTTTTCTTTGTGGAGGTCCCAGCTGGAGAAGCAAGGAATGGGACTATTATTTTGATACAGCAATTTCCAGAAGGAGAATTATAAAGACAATGAAGGAAATATTTTCACATTTCCCCAACCTTTATACTCCAGCTAGAGATTCTCTCATCTCCTAAGTCCCCTGATACAATTTTTAAACAGTATATTTCTAGAAAATCTTTAGTTGTAATAGATTTACTTCATAAAGTAAGACAAAGGAATAACTAACTCTTAAGGAAAAATGATGGAAAGTCGTGTTGTCATGGGAGTTGGTAACTTTTACCACTCCTCATGTTACATATTTCACTGCTGACTTGACAATATCAGAGCCCTGAGTGCACAAAAATCATGTAGCTTCAATTTTCCAAAGGATCTGAGTGGAAGAACCTCAGCCTCTTCCAAAAAATTAACCAGAAAATGCTCCAATATATTTTTCCACTTAACCTGAATAAGAAGCCATACAGCATACAATCTAAACCTCTAGCTTTCCTGATGAAAGTGGGAGGTCTTTTGCCGGTCACAGTTGGCATTGAAGGTACAAAAAGATGCTAAATAAAATACCTGCTTGGTTCTTGGAGATTTTAGAAACTGCAGTTATCTCTCATCACCTGCGAATCTTTTCATGAAGGCACTAGCATACCTACATTAGTATACCTACATAACTTATTTTACAACATCTCACATTTAATTTACATCAGAGCAGAACAAGAAACTGCTAGAAAACTATCCAGCAAAACGTAAGATATTTCACTGATAGAAAGCAGAACTTCAAAAATATTTCAGTAAGAATGCTCATAAACTGTAGAGGGGTAATTGTTCCACCTCCAACTTTAAAAATTAACTGTTCTTCCATTTGTTCTAAGTAACCTCCTATTTTTTTCTGAGTGATTTTGCAATAAGAATTTGAATGTATGCCCAAATTAAAAAAAATGAAATGGAATATCAGTTTTAAAAATAAAGAATAATACCTCTGCTAATGAGTATCACTAAAAGGTACAATTACTATGAATTTTCATATGCAAGTCTGCTTCCAACCTCAGGAAATCTAAAAACCTGACATAAAAGCAGAGCTCTGAAACAGCTGGGTAGCTTGAATCTGATATGAACTTTATCTTTCAGAAAGATATGCTGCACATCTTATAGCTAAAGACAGAGCTTTAATTTTCAAACCATGGAGAAGAGAGGACACATAGTGAGAATTCCTCATTACTGTGTCAAGGGAAACTGAGAACATTTGCTTAGACTCCCAATAGGGGTAGGAAGACATGTTGAAAGTACTAAAAATTGGAAGTTAATAATAGATATTGTAGTCCTTTTATGAGTTTTTATTTTCAAAACATGCATATCCAAACAGAGTTCAAGCCTTTAAGTGAGATTCAAGGGCATACTTTGAAATGAGAATAATATGTGAGTAGATGACATTTACACTATCTAAATTAGAAGAAAGAAATTAAAATGAGTTTATATCTGAAGTGAAGAAAAAAATTAGGCTAATCATGTAAATCCAAAATTATTTATGCATCAATGTCTGGGCAAAAGAACGTGGTAAAAGATAGCTTGCTAACAAAAGCTGAACAAGTGGGCTTGAAAGGAAACACTGAGGTCTGTAGGAGAACGAGGAAAGAATGGATAGACATTCCCCTGTTTGCTGTGACATTATATCTACAGAGGCCCAGGAACGCTTGGCTGAAAATCAAGAACAAGCTCCTTTCAACAAGATGCTAAAGGTTGACTGACAGCTAACCGGGTTGAGGAAAAAAAATAAAAAAGAAAGAGGTGAATCATAGTAAGTATAACACACATTAAGTATAGTTTTCACACTTGCAATATCCATCTTAACCATTATCATTGGATCAGTATCTAATTAATAGTTCTGGCCAAGGCCTTGTATGTAGGTAATAATACTTTTCATATCATTTTCATTTGATTTCTTCTTAATGTTTGCTTTGTCTGGGTTCTCTGCTTTAATCCAAATTAACTTTGCTTTTATGTAATGCCCTTGGCAGAGTTTTTGAGACTCATGGCACAGAGACACATTACACTAATCCATGGCAAATGTGGAAAACTGCTGAAAGTGGCTCCTTTTGGGGGTGAGGGGCATGTTGGATTGGGTTAATTTTCTGTCAAGTCATCCTGCCAGGACCATATGATCTCTAAACCTTACATCAGGAAAACAGGGATGGAACTTTTGGTGTCAGCCAGCAGTTACACTGAATTAGGTATAATGTGAAACTGCACCGTGAGAAGGGAAAAGTCACTTCTGGGCATTTTAGAGAGCAGTGCAATGCCCTCCCAGCTTAAGAGAGAGGAATGAGGCTACAGGCCTGTCAGAAGAAAAGAATTTAAAGTGAGGTTGTGTCTGAGGGGAGGGCAGACTCAGTCAGTGTAGACGCAGAGTTTGATCCACAGCTCTCTGAAGTCAAATGTTTTAGTTTACGTCAATGGCCTTTGATTAGGCCCAGAGAGAGCTGTAAGATCCAAGGGCTGCCAGGCTTGGTTACAGTCATCAATACTATAAATCCCTGAGAGAGTTTCCTTACTAAACTCTAGGCCTTTTTGCTGCAGGACGCTAACTAAGGGCATGATCCTGAGCAAACGTAGTCCCATCAGCTCCAAAGGCTGTAAATTCTTTTGGCCACATTGCAGCACACACAGACATCCCCTTGTTTGCTGTAGCTGCTTAATATGAGGCTAGAAAGGGTGAGAGAATAAGAGAGAGTTCCTGGCAAAATGAAGCTGTTCCCATTGCCAGAATGGCTTCCTCTGAGAGCAGAGTGAGTTAGGAAGGCCTCAGCCTGCTGTATGCTGGTCCCAGGGTCTCACCCAAACATGCAGCTGGAAGCAGGCAGGGCTTGGCCAGGCTCCTTCCCCAATGCAAAGGGGATGATGCACCCTGAGGCCACCTGAGGAGAAGCCTTTGATGAGTCATTTTGCACCACCACAACCAGCAAGTGACCCACTAACTTTAGAGTCTAAACTGGTTTGTTTCATTTTTTGTAGTATATTGGGACAAACCATCTGATTTCTTTAGTCACTAAGCCTTTCTGAACAGGGACAAGCTCAGATGGAAATCCATTCTCTTAGAAAACAGAAGCTATAACCCTCCCTGCTCTAAGGGCTGATCATATTGTTGTTGTATTCTTGGGAAATCCTTATCTGCAGATTAACCTTGAAGCTCTCCCTCTTGCTCCCTCAAAGCCCAATTTGTATTACCTGGTTGTTTTTTTTTTAAAAATAAATTTAATAAAAAAATATTTGTAGGATAAACAGAAAATAAATCAACACTACCAGAAAACCAGCAACTCTATTGTTTCTCCCTGCTTCTGCAAAAAACCCATAAAAGCTCAATTGTCCTCTCAGGACTCCTTGGAAGTCTTAACAAAAGTCTCTAAAAAGAAACTGAATGAAAGACTGGGGAGTTAGCAGCAGAGCAGATCTATCATAGACAAATCAGACAAACCCCTCTTTCCTTCTGACCATATCTGGGCTTAATTCTGATCTCCTCACTCACACTGAGTAATAATTCACACCATAACTAGCCCCACTGGAGTTGCTAAAATCACTCGGACTAAGCCATAAGCTTGTTTGACAAATATCAGTCTGATACACTAACGCTAAAAATCCTAAGAGCTAATTCAAATATTATTTTTGTAATTAGGTGGACTCAAAAAAGGGTTCTGTTCTTTGCTGTTGTTGAGGTGGTTTGTTATCTTCCAAGGAAGTTTGTGATTTTTTTTGTTTTGATTTTTCATCTTAATAGAGAATCCAGCTAGAAAATTAATGTTTTGTCTACCCTAGAAAGTGCAATGAATAGACAAAGATACATGAAGAACTGGCACCTTTTTAAAGCGGTTAAACCTGAGGCCAAGCCTACAGCACAAACTTCTGTCTGAAAAATACATTAGTCAGCAATGTCGTAGGACACAATCTCAGCCATTAACCCAGGCCAAGCACCTTATTTGGCCTACCTAGTGATTAGCCTGACGCAAAGCCCTCACTTATTTAGTGCGTTTCTGTGTTGCTTCATTCACCCATTTGTACGTGACAGTAACACTGTTAACAGGGAGACCTGCTGTGCTGCTGCAGAACTACATACTGTAGATTTTTTTTGTACCTTTATAAGCCAATCTCTTCTACATGTCTTTCTCTGTGAGTCATAGGAGGGTTTATCCATGTTTCTGAACATGTGAAAGGAGACCACTGGAAAGTATCAAAAGACTATCAACAATCAGGTAAGTTTTCCTGTATTTGAGTCTAGCAAGGCTGGACACCAGCACAAGTGGAAGCACTCCAAGGGCTAATCAGGATCTTTAGGAAGGCCTGGTCTAACTTAAAATACCTAATTCTTGCAAGTGAGTTCAGCATGGAGACACCAAGCCTGAGGAAGTCCCCGGGGTGCCAGCAGCAAAGCTGTTCAATGAATGCCATTGCACAACATGCCCCAAGTGGTCCTGCCAAACTCCTCCTCCAGGAGGAAACCTGGCAACAAGGCACTCAACCAGTTGAACAAAAACTACAAGCTTTGCACCATTCGAGCAATTTGCCAACAGCCAGTAGCCTGCAGGCTGGATACAGTTACCTAGTAATTAATGAATGCTGCTGATTAACCTTTTGTAAGTATTTTGTCCACCACACCTACTGGTGGGAACCTGCAGTGGTAACGCTCAGGGAAGGTTGCGGATATAGGAGCAACATTGGGGATAGTGAATAAGTACCCCAAGCAGTGACAATGACTTTGAGAGTAAGATACATAGTTCTTCCAGAGACCTTTGGAAAGGGGAGGCCGGGGGCGGGGGGGGGGGAGCAAAAGCTGTTTTTAAGCTTTTAAAAATTTATTAGCTTACAGACTTCGCTGTACCTACAGTATAGCTCAGACTACCATGCTTGATTGAAAGCAAACAAATTAAAATTTTGTTCAGAAGCTCCTTAACACCCCTGCAGTAAATTTGGCAGAGAACTATTCTCATCCGCATTTGAAGTCAAAAACTTAAAGGAATGTACTGCTAAAACCTAGAAGATGACAACTAAAGCACTCAAAAATGACGTGTCAGGCTCCTAAAAATCATGAGACAACTTTAAAACTCTGGCAAAAAAACTTTTGAATTTAGATTTCTTTTAATTTTTTGTCTTTCTTGATCATATCTCCTAAGCATTTTTGAGATTACTTTTTAAAAATAAAACATCAAATAAACACAAGGCCAAGACTCAGGGAAAGGCTCAGAAAATAATGTGAATCTAGGGGGCAAGAACATAAAGAAATATAAAATTCTGAAATACTACAAAGTTTGCACTAAGATATTGAGAGTTGATGACTACAGTGAAAGTGCAGGAATATGAAATATGAAGGAATTGCCTGAATCATAATCATGAATAGAAATGAAGAAGGAAGAATAAACAAAATACGAAAGAAGGACAAGTATGAAGAAAAAAAAAGGCACAAAAAGCATATTATAAAGACTGGAATAAACCAAAATTCAATTATAAAAAATAAGTCTCACTCTATTACCACAAAAAGACTGCCTATCTTCAGTGGAGGATCTGCTATTTAAAACATTATTTTAAAAAGTCACTTGTTTTCTCAATTTAACAAAACTATTACTTTTTAAGCGAAAAGCACAGTAAAACCAAATAGACATTTCGTGCCTAAATCCTTCTTTAGGTTTAGATTTCACACAATTGAGCGAGTTTGACAGCTTGCCGCTGTTGATTGGGGAAGCAGCCTCACTCCCCTGCTTTGTTCCCAGCCATGTGGTCTAATTTCTTCTCTTGTGCTGAAACCGGCACTTGTCTGACACACAGCAAAAAATATTACACTCTCTAAATTAAAAAATAATTCTTTTTTCTTCTGCAGATATTTCATTTGTTTTTAAAAAAACATTGAGGAGAAGTAGGTGAGACTGGTTAATAGTCCTATGAAATCTCATCCTTAAGCATTCCTGGAACTACAGAGAAGACAGACATTTGTGTTTTGTGCCTGTTCTGCTTATTCTAATGTTACCCATTTTATTTCATTAAATGCAAATGTTAAATGCAGTGCTATTCTCCTCATAAATGAATAAAAATGATGCAAAGTGGTAGGTTATAGCTCCCTGTGTAAACTGCTAAGAAAAGCAGGAAATGAGAATTAAAGCTGATTTTCCCTCTGACTTCCACACTATGGACCGACACTGTACTGAGCACAGATGAAGGCAGGCTATCAGGCATCAGCTTGACTGAAGAACAAGACCAGGAAAAAATGACAAATCTTTTGCCATATTTTGCCTCCATTTACACTCTTACAATGTGGTTGATATTCACTGCTTCAGCTTCCCCTCACAGTAGAATTTGGGCCTGTGTATACAATTACTTAGATTTCCCCTATTTTCATGACACTGCTACCAATATTTAAATAAAGGATGTGGTTTTGTGTTCTCTTCTGTTTCTGGGAGGGACAGTTTTCTTTTTGAGTATTCTTGTAACGGGACAGAAAAATCTGTGAGACACAAAAAAAAAAAAGAAAGAAAAAAGTACTGCTGAAAACAAAACTTAGTTTTCAGTATTCAGTCCTTAATTCTTAGTCATAAGAGTAGTCTCATTACTTTCTGTGGTACGAACAGGACATGGCAGGATTCAGGTTATTAAAACCAGACATTCAAAAGTTAATGTGTTTTTTATTTACAGACACAGAACAAAGGGACTCTAATCAAAACAGATCATTTAAATAAAAAACAGCATACTACTTATGCAGATAGTATACTTATGTAGATACACACGTGCGCACGCATGGACACCCAGCCAGAGCTTCTAGTGTTTTCTGGCTCCTGGTATTACACATAGGTACCTACTCGGCCCAAAAAGTCTGGTGCACGTGCTAGGATTTGCTGGGCATCCAGGCTCCCCAGTGCAAATCTGGGTGTCACCAGGCACAACAGGAACCTCTGCTAAAATGGAGCAAGATCCTCAGCTGCGTCTCGGGGAATTTGTCTGTGTTTCATCAAATCCAGCATATTTCTGAGAAATATCTGAGGCTATTTGATGAAGTGACATTTCCCTGATCATTTCCCGTATTGTTCCTTTTTGAGAGACAGCTGAAATTATTTAGATTGCTTCTTAAAAGAAACAAACACAGGAAATGAAACTCGGTAAAAATAATTTCTTAATTTTGAGGGTGCAGTAAGGTGGAGCAATCCTTACCAAAGATAACTGAAAATGTAAACACACTGATTTCAATCAAGAGCACTTTTCATAAGAATATTTCATGCACTAGATGCTGCTGATGGCTCCCTGTTCCTTTTAGAGGTGTGTTACCCATTCTGGAATATACACAAGAGTTCAAGTGTTGCATAATTACACAAAACAGGGCCTATACAAGAATATCCTGTTTTGCTTCCTGTACACTCACTAGGGTGGCTCAGTTGAATCCTTGACAACATCTAGCTCCACGAAGAAAACATCAAGACTCCTTGCTGATAGCAGTTTTTTACCTAGAGCTTCTCAGCAGTTGGGCTGTTTAGCCCCAAAGCGTAAGCAGACAATCACCCTATTGTTTACTTTCTAGTCAGAAGGAGCATTACTGCTTTTCTTCACTGTCCACAGCCTCTGTAATCCTAGCAGTCATGTTCACTCAGCAGTAAGTCTAAATATGTGCTTCCCAAAGGAGTTTCAAATCCATGACATAGATTAGCATCTCCGTGGTTTGATGCTATCTGTGACAGATTCCACAGTAATTAACATTTTAAACCATGGTCAATACTTAAATTATTTGATGACGACTCAAGTTTGTCCCCCAAATTGTGAGAAATTAACAAATTTAAAGGGTATTATTATTATTAAATGAATAGGCTGTGTACAATGGACACAGAGGACAATGTATCTTTCAAAAACCCTGTCAGCATTGCTTCATCTCATTACATATCACTATATCTTAAAAAAAGGAGGGATTCAATTGTGTGATGGTGAATCATGAAACTTCACAAACATTCAAGGAACACAGATGCCACTACAAATTAACCATTAGCACTGCATGGTATTCATCCTTTCTGTCACACACTGTGGGAAGCACGCCTTATTAGCATGGAAGCACGGAGCAATACTATCTCAGTGTACTTAACATATGCTTACCTTGGAAAAAAGAGCACACAATTGCAGTCTTAAACAAAAACTCCAATCCCCCAAATGCTGCAGCTCTATTCCATTCCACATTTAATCCCAGGATTTAAAAATTATAAAATTGAATCCTAAAACCTTTTCTCTATTCCAGTTCACTGTTTTTTACAATGAAATGTAGTTTTTGCATTTTTAGTCAGCTTTAATCATAAACAAGGCACGCACTCCCCCTCACACACTTCTTTTTTGGTTTTGAATTTCAATAGTACCCTCAACTGGGGGTCTTCCTGGATCCCAGATGTCAAATTATATGGTCTGTCCTATTCTTCTTATAGTGGCAATCCAGTTCCCTGTTAAGTTTCATAGGAATCTGAATAGCTTTTCTGAAATCATCCATTTATTCTTGAATTCTTTTACAACTGAACTTAATTTTGCCATCTTGCTATTAAGAAATAGTTCTCCTTACTTTAACAGTTTCTCAGAAATATCTGCCCTCTTTCTTTCTCTTTTGTCTCTTAGTATTACAAAGCACCTTGAGCAAATCCTTAAAAAATAAAAATAAAAAAATATCTACATTTAGCATCAGTGTTCCTGTTTGAGGTCCTGTGCGGTCTATAAAACCTCAAGAAAGGGGCCCACTTCCCATACCTATCCTACTTACATGCTGTTTTATTTAAGAATCAAGAGTACATTTTACAACCACTTTGCCATGCTAAAAAAGGAGAAACATAAAAGTGACTTTCAGGGGGAGGGCAGACTTATGTTTTGTTTCACTAGCTTCTTTCAGAGTAAACTTGTAAAATAAAAAGACATAAATGCCAAACAATTTTGTAAAAGCTAATGTAGCAGTAAACCAGAGCCTCCCACTAACCTAGAAACAGAACTGGTTTTTAAACCTGTACTGCTTTAATATACATTTTATACATACTTTAATTTCATTTTTTCCTAAGTGTAACCCAACACTACGGAATCATACACATCTCAGAAATTACTCCTACCCACTCCTAATTCAAATAGTAACAGAGGCTTGCTGGCAGATAAGATTAACATTGTGTAAGGTATTTGAACTAGCAGAGCAGTTCAGATATGTAACACAATGCATCATGAAGGCAAGTCATGGCCTTTGACACCCCTGCTCATACTATTATTAATTATGCATTTCCCCATCTTATTAGTGTTTGAATGGATGTAAAAAACAAACAATGCTGCCCTAAAGGATATTACAGCCTGACATCTTTCTGGGCTTGATAACAGAGGAACTAGTCCTACAAGTGACCTTTGGCTTGTATGTCCTCAAGACAATTTTGGTTTGGGATAGATTACATGGACAACTGTTATCGGGCTTTGGGAGGGATGATTTCTTCAGAGATATTGAGGACACTGTTGAGCTGCAGTCATAACCTCCCTTGCTCTTACAAAACAAAAAGAAACAGAAATCTGTTGAGACTCAATCATAGCAAACCATTGAGTTATTGAATAATCTCAGACTACCTGCAGACTCAGGCATACCTCTTTGCGTTAATTACGCTATGATTGTCTTTTCATAACTTGCTTTTAAATCATAAGGATCTAAAATCCCTATATTAGCCCAATTATTATCATCTCAGATAAGTTAAGAGCTGAAGCTTGTCTAGTTACCTAAATTAGTCTGTAAAGTTATAGACTTGCAAAGTTATCTGAACTTGTACAGAAGTCTCAGCTCCTAACTTTAGATATGTTCATAAGTGACATATTTTTAAGTAATTCTATTTCCCCAAGCAGTATGGTTTATTAGCATTACCAAAAGGACACATTACTAAGCTCCCATTGTTCATGCTGTACCAGTTTACAGCAACATCTGCTGGATAACCTAGAGCTGTAATAACAGAGACCCTGACATAGTAAAGTGAAAGAACAATATGAGGCATGGCTATGGGAAGGGAAGGGTTAGATAAGAGGATAACAGAAGGCTTTCACATCAAAAACTTTGCTTTGCAATGACACCTACCCTTCGCTACTGTCTGTGCCATTGATTTCATGACTTGTCCGGATTGCTAGTTCATCTAGAAGTCTCCCCAGCTTATGAGAGGTTGTATCAGAAACAATAAAGTCAGATGGCAGTTTTGTATGCCTTGGGGGGAGAAAGCAGATCCATACACTAGGGAAAATGATAGAGAAACTAGAATGATTTTACTCTATTCCACAGTCATTTAACATTTTAGCTGGCATTAAGTGCACCTTATAGTATTGATGGCCAAAAGTTCCCCCCTCTTTAAGAGACAGAACGGTTACAACCCCCACATTCGCATTAGTAAGCCAATAACAAGAATATTTGCTTTGATAGTCTTGTTGACACACAATAGTTGAGGCAGTTTCATTATTTTTTTTTTTATTATGGCAGGAGTATCTTTAGGGCAAAGTCTCTGGGAGAAACACTATTAAATACTACGCCTGGACAAAACCTGCTTGCAGAGGAATTTTCAATTGCTTTTCAGCTGCAGTGTAGTTTATTGTTTGCTTTAAATCAGGCCAGAGTCTAAGTTACATACCATGGTGACTGTTAAAAAATCATTATGGTGCAATTAAAAACAATGTTAAAGGTGGAATTCCCCACTCCCCTCTCTGTATAACTGTTGCACACTTCCTCTGTGCCTTTCATGATTATCTGCACCAGCTCTGGTCAGAAGATACAGCTGTCATGAAACACTCAACAGATGGCAGTGGCTGGGTGATACTTCATCCATTTTTGGATGCTCTACTGACATTTGAGCTCATGCCTTCTATAAATGCTGTCATGCCCCTGACTCCTTTTAGCCAACACAAGCTTGCAACGTACAATGACAATATTCATCTTTCCAAAGGAATAGAGATAAATTGAACTGCCCTTATGAAAAGCAATATAAAATACTTAAATTTAGTGTCCTTTAAAACTTTTAACCATTATAGATAGATATGCTAGAAAATAGATAGACTGATAAATTGGTAGATGGATCTCCTTTCTTACTGCTGTTTCATCCTTAAGCTATTTTATTCTTATAAGGCTCTTCAGAGATTGATTTAGCTTACAAAGAACAGCAATTTCTCTCCAGTTTTAGGAAACTGCTAGGAACTAGAGTGCTTTGAAAAGAAATTGATTAGCACAACTTCTTTAAAAAGAAAGGAAAACAGCTAAAAGATACACAGTATCTTTGAGCTTTTCAGGTAGTAAAGCCTGCTTAGCGTTTTATCTTAAATTAAGTTTTTAAAGCTTGCTCCTATTGCAATTTTTATACAGAGTCAAATTGTAAGGTGCAGCAGCCTTTGGAATGGAACACATAAAACTGCCTTTGTACTTGTTTGGGGTTTTGTTTAAAACAGCTTTATAATAATTGTTTATTACAGAAGGACGGTGACAATCCCTGTATGTGTTCCATATAGGGGATAACATTTCTTGCTTCCCAAGGTTCAATCCCAGTCACTGCGGCTCCTGATATAAAAACAAACAAGACATGGAGAAGAGAAGAGGTGGATAAATTCACGTACTTAATCATAGGGATTAAGAAAGACTTCTTGGGAATGGCGGGTACTGGTATTTTGTCCTGACCTAGGAGTGGTGGCTACATTTTTCTCATACTGTTTCGAGCACAACTCATTCTAAATACAGGATGCTCAGAGACTGTCACTGCAAAGATACTTGATATGTTAAATTGCCCAAACACTTTATGATGCCCTTTCACTATGAGGTATACTTTTTAAATGTTACGAATGATGCAATTTACAAGTTAATTTATACCCTAATAGTGATGAAAGAAAATGTAAGGACTACGTTGTTTTGTCAACAGTCCTTGCTGAACAGCCAGAAGATATTTAGCTAAGATTTAGGTAAGCAAGACACACCTTCTAGTGTGATGAAAAGGAAACCAAACTTATGATCTAATTCTTTAAGCCTAAACTTAGAATTAGCACTGGAAGTAACAGCAGAATGATTCCATGACTGTGTGAGGGTACCGTCAGAAGTGGGACTTATGTTTTACAGCTCAGCAGTAGATTATGTTATGGGTGAAGTTATGCAAGTTATTAAGATCTCTTAAATAATCTTAGTGGAAATTAACTTCCACAGACACAATTTATTATTTACTAACACCATCCATGTTTGGCTACTAAACAATATAGATGACTGATGTAACTGCTTACAGATTTTGTATTACAGACCTCCAGATTGCTGTCTTTTCACTCTGTCAGGTTTAAGGGCAATGACTATGGATAGGCCAGTTTCAATTCCTTTTCATGCTGTATTCCTTTCTGTTATCCTTCAATTGTTAAGACAGTAAGGGAAAGAAACATTCAGTCTGTACCTAAGCCTATAATTGACCAATAGGATCACAGCCGCTTATGTTCAACATAAAAAAAACCTACATGGTTTGCCTATACAAAAGCTTAATTTATTGAACATTTAATTCCCAAATTGCACCTTTAGAGACAGCAAGCTACCAAGAGAATCTAATGTCTAGATCTTAAGTTAGCAGTGCTTATTGTTTCATATATTCTTGGGGTGCACAGCCAGATAACATCGTTGCTAGGTCAGGAAAGACAGATGTGGCCAACTAATCTAAACTAATCAGTTAATAAGCCTTTGGACCTCAGAGAGAAATGGGAACATACAGGGTTCAGACTGGGCACAATAACGTATATAGCTGTATGTCGGAGCATTAGAAATGAAAGACATAATGCTGTATAGCAAACGGTTAATCTTCCTTTTTGCTGCTTTGAAGTCCTCTGGATCCTGTTTTCAGTATGCACCCGTGCCAAGAAAGTAGACAGTGATTCCCATGGATTTCTGCCTTTAAGACAGTGCTCTCACGTGATGCCTCAGCAAATATCAAAGAATATGTAATATATGCGTTTATCATACGTTCACATGCCCTTAAATACTCTCCCTTATTTAAACAGTATTTACCTCACATTTCAGAAAAGTATGTTTTCTAGGCATAGCCTTATCATTTGTTATTTTTGCTAGTTTGTGCCATTGCATTTGTTATCTAATGTATGAAGAGAGTGAAGTAAAAAAAAAAGTATAGTTCTTTGGAGTACTGGCTTTTACATTTAAAGGCTCTTTTGTATGAGCTTCAGAACCCTGTAGCTCCTCAAGAAAGAGGAGAAGGATACGGAAGGAACTATAGAAGGATTCCGAACTCCTCTTCTGTAACTTTTAAACTTATGCTATGGAGAAGCCTGGAGTGCATCTGTGTGTCTGTGAGTCTGGATAGCATTACTGTTTCATGCAACATTTCCCATCCCATATGTTTATCCCACACAGTTCCACGCAGCTATATTAATGAAACATTACTAGATGTTACAGTTGCATTCTGAGCTAAAAACCCAAGAACCACCTGTTGTGCACTTCATTAAAAAAAAATATTGAAAGTTTTCATACAAATTCTAGCTGTAATTTACCTCATAAGACAGTATTTTTCCCTGTAAGAAATAGTAAGAGTAATACTTTTCTTTCATATGTACATGACTTTGCCTTATTTCAGTATTGTTGACTTATGGAGTGCGCATTTCATGTTTTTGTTGGCTTGTGGTATAGATGAGGTTATAGAAATTCAAGATGAGGTTATAGAAGTTGAGAGCTGTATGGTAATGGTTAATTCTTTTGTTATACCATTCTTGAGCATGCAACAATACAAAACGATAAAGGACTGACAGCATAAACACTGGGAAAAGCAGTAACAAACACCCTGCAAACACACAAAACAGCAAAGCTGAGCAAAAAATTCATTCTGCAAAAATTCACAAGCCACAGCTGATCTGTTTGAGCACTGTGAGACTACACACAATAGGGAGCTTTCCAGTACTAATCTGTTTTGACATTTTATAGAAACTAATTCTTGCAGACAAGTAAAGGTCTAGTTTGGAACAATTTTATTCAGGCCATCAGCATCCTTCCTGATTTGATCTGATTTTCAAATAGCATATGTTTTTCTGTTTGTGGTTTTCACATTCAGCATAAAAGCAAGATAAAACTTGCAAAGGCTGCATTTACAAGAAAACTAAGATATCAGACAGGTACCATTTAAATAGATTTTTAAGGGAGGGCAATCATGTCACAGGGAGAAAGTTGAACAAGAACAGAATTACCAACTTCTATATATTTGATATATACGTATGTCTGTTTACACACATGCACACACACTGGGAATTTTAACAAAATATTGTTTTATCAGTTCTTCAGTTGTGTATATGTTGATCATCAGTCACTGGCTGAAACCCTAAAAAGACAATGCTATTTGAAGGGAGGGTTTTGTGTGGCTTGAGTACTGGCCCTTCTGTCAGTGGTTCACTGCATTATTTTAAAGAGCAACTTTTTGCATGTGAGGAGACAGATGCTGGTGATTTAGTGAGGCAAACACACCACAGTACTTTTACTCAGCTGATATTTAATGATTTACCATTTAATGCAGTTCATCTTTCATAACCCTGGGTTCAAACAAAAACAGCTGCTATTAGGCATGCAATGGTATTGAACTTTCAACCAAAGGCATAGGAGATCTTCGTTTATAGCTCTAGCTACTGGACCCATCTGGCTCTTCACTTAAGTACTGCAAATGAGGAGAGAAACACTTTGCTTCCCATCAGTGAGGTCCTGAACAGAATGCATAATTATCCAGAATAAAGGCTTTCCAGTCAAAACTAGCTGCATTTACAACATACTCTGAAACTTTGGTGGATGAAAACAATTTAATCCATCTTACTATCTAAAGAACACTCTGATGAAGTCAGAAGCATATAAAAAAGGAATCATACTTACTTGAAAGAATTTTTAATACCAACATCCCTAAGTCTGATAATGAGGAAACTGGGTCAGTGTTTCTAAAACAGTTTCTTGTGGAAACGAAAGATTAATTTTTGATTTACCTCTATTTTGAAGCAAGAAGGGGGAGAAAGGAAAGGGAGAGTTTGTAGGCTTATAGGATGCAGTGGAAGCTGATGTATGGTCTCTTTATAGGAGCAGACTTACATTTTTTGCAGCAGGATACTTGCTCTTCCCCAATGCCCCAGCTTCCAGTGCTTTAACTGAAGTAACATTCCCCTCTTCTACCAACTTAAATGAAATGCAAGCCTTTAGACGTGCTTTCAATTTTTCTTTCCATCACTTTGAAGGAGAAAGCCTGGAAGTGCTAGAAATGTTATCAAACAGGTTGCTTTAAAAAGACCTTTGAAATAAAAAAAATCCTTTCCTAATGCAATAATCTTCTATTTTCATTTTTGTTCTTGTAGAGATCTGACAGAAAGTAGATTATGGCAGAACTACATTTACCTCCAGTTGCTACCAACATCTGTAAATTAGGATTTGCAAGAAAAAAACTGGATTATGGACTTTCATTACAATTACAGGGCTATGGAACAACAACTGTTGCCTAGTTATGATTATAGCTAATCCTTTCATTGCCCACAGTGGACCAAAGAAATTTTTATATCTTAACTGTTAAAGCAGGTGTCTTTTGTTATCAGTAGCTTTTAAAGCAGAGGTATCCAAGCACAATGCAATTTTAAAGTACAGGAATCTATGTCAGGTTTTACACACAATTTCACTTCTTTTTTGTTTCTCTCCATACCTAAAAATAGGAACTCACTTTATAATTATTACAGGGTTCAGGCTCAATATGAGCTATAATTTTAGTGATGCCATTTTTACCATTGAAAACTCTTCAGAGCATACAACAGCAAGCATTGCTAGAATTTATGACTAAATGCGAAAATCAGTTGTGGATGGGTTCTCCATTGCTTGTCCTACCTGATATTATTATTGATCTGGCACATTGGGAGAAGTGGAACTAATTGACCTCCCTTTTCCATTACTTGCCAGTTTTTAGTCCTTCCTTTTCCCCCAAGAATATTAAATGTGAATTGCACCATTTGACTCAAAGATACAAAAATTTATAAAAGACTCAGAGTTTGGCAAAATCTAACATTAATGCTGAATTAGCAGAATATATTTCTGTAGTCTAGAGAGGTTCTTAAAAACACTGCATTACTTCCAAATGTTGATTTCCCTTAAAAGCTAAACAGGACAACTACATACAACTCCTTGCCAAACTTTATTTATTTTATACTTCCAGAATCATTATGTTAAACTTGGCCAATTTCCTTGTATTTTATAAGTCTCTCCCTATCCTGTTTTTCCCTTAAACTTCATCCTTCAAACACATACAAATGAACAATTGGGGGTCAGAAGTTTATGTTATGTTTGTAGGAATCCCTGGGATTCTTGGCTCATTGTTTTCTTTCAGAGAGATAATATCTAATAAATATTCCACTTATCACCATTTAGGAAGTGGCATTAAGCAGGAAAAGGCCAGGAAAGGGGTTCTATCCAGCATCCTCCATGTTTTTTCCTCTGGTAGCTTCCAAACTCAGGACTCTAATTAAGAAATTATGCTTCTTTGAATGCTTTATTTGGTGTGAACAGCAGATTCAACTGGATAGTTGTGGTGGAAGAGGCACTTATACATGCCAGTGTTTGTAAACAAAGAGTGTAGAAGAAAGCAGACCCTCTTCTCCTTCCTGATGTCTCTTGGCACCCTAAGGGTCTCACACAGCCAATTCTTCTGTGCATGATGGGCTAAAGAACAGTTTAAGTTCTGTTTTAATTATCCTTGCCCAAAACTTTAAAACCTTCTCAGGTGATCCCTTGCTCTTGTGGATCCTCTAGGTTGGAGGCATTTGCAGGTTAGGCAGCAGAATTTCACAGATGCCAGAACTTTTTGGCTTTTTTTTTTTTTTTTTTAAACACAAGGCAATCAGTGCTGAGATTCCACACAGGGAAATGAGATCTTTCAGATTTCTTGTTGAGGCAATCCATGAAGTTCCTTCCAAAGGAACTGAACCACCCTGATACCCCAAGATTTTCTAAATTCTCCTTGTGGAGAAGGACTCCAAATCCTGAATTCACAAATCCTTCTGATGCAAGAAAACACCTTAGTAGGCACCCAACACTTTTGTCAAAGGGTTCTGTGAACTTTGGTTGTTTTGGTGGCTGCTTAGCTTACGGGAAATTTTGGTATCTTCCATGTTTTTCTAGCTATTATTAAATATACTTAAGTCATATTTTCAAAAGATTTTCAAATTAGGTACTTCTCAGCTTCATAGCTAGACGGCCTAACAGATTTATCTCTAAGAAGTTAGTTGAAAAAGGAATGACAACACTTGCCCTGATTATAACAGTCATATCAGGGCTGAGGTCCAGTTACGACCTCCTCGGCATAAAGCTACAAGTTTGTACCTCCAGCAGCAACTCAAAGACGAAAATTTAGTATCACCTACAAAGGGAGTGGAAAAACTGAAACTATTGGATGGGAGCAGAAAAAACATGCTACAGGGATAGAAATAGTTTTGTTTCTAAGGGGCTAGACATTTAATTCCAGAAGATGAATCAAGGTTGCAAATGCTATCTGGAAAACAGTAGCTAGGACCTGGATTACCTGTTGCCAACTAAGACATAAGTATGGCCCCATCACATGATAAGTACGTGTCAGCTGTGAGAGAGCATCTAAACACTAAGTCACCTGATTTGACAGACATACCAACTGCTATCCTGTGACCAGGATTACGTATGCCATTTATCAGGATCTCCTCCCATGCACATTTTATTCATACAAGTGTGCATTCATTTTTGTGATACCATCAGATCCTACAGAAGGTGGGGGAAAAGAAAGAGAACATTTCACAGGCACACAGGCTATCAGCCTCGCTGAATAACTAATCCAGTCCACAATTTTTACTGTGTCTTTCCTATAAACCTTCAGACAAAGAAGCAGGCTGGGAGGATCTGGCAAGCAAGGCAGTCTACAATTCATAGGCCTCACCTATCTGTGACAGAGCAACTTATCTTTTAGCACACTCAAATTCCTCCTCAGACACCTTCTCATTTGCTAATGTATTTGCTGTGTTGATTAAATAGCTTTGTAGCTATAACAGAGACACTGTCACACTCTACAACCCTGCTATGCTGACACCCATGTGTGGGCAGGCAAAAATGAGTCATTCCCTACTGCATACTCAAGTCTAGTTCACTTTTCACTAACATCAGAGCATTTCTTGAACCTTTCAAGACTCTTGCACTGTGTTATATTTTTTGCCAGATATATCTGCTTTAACGTTGTCCAAGTCTAATGTTTCTGCCTCTGATTTCTGCCTCCAACTTCTTAGATCCTATTCCCAAGAACTATTCCTCTGTCCTTAGCAACACTCAGGACATTTACCCACCAAATACATATTAATACATTCACAGACTTTGCTATTATTCTTTCCTCAAGAAAACAAAATGAAATTACTAGCCCACCATACATCCTTGTAAGGCCTTTCTTGAGATTTCACCAAGACAAACTCTTAACCCTTCAGCCAGAATAGATAAATCATCTGTTTTCATTAATATGTATGTTTTAGTAATATGATTAAGTGATATAGTTTTGATTTTTGTAAAGTATTGAGCCTCAGAAAATTTCCCAACACACTAATGCAAGCACATTCATAAATATATATAGCATGGCTTTACATCTTGTTAGATTTGTCCACCACTTCACTACTTGTTCCCTTGTTTTTCTATAATTAGATACTATATACAAGTTGTCATAACTACTAGAATTACGTGAAAAGTAGCATACTTTTCCATTTTCTAGGAGCCTTCATATAATCACCGCCCAAAGTATATTCTCTTAAAATTTCTGTGTGCTAGGGTTCCTTCCAAATTAAATTATCCTATATGCTTAGTTTCTGCAGTATTATCAAAAGAGAATGTTTTTTATATTACAGCTTTACTCAAGAAAATACAAGACATATAAAATTGTGTTTAACATCTTAACATTTGGATTTACTCTCCCCCCTCCCAATAACTTTACTCTCCGATGTATTTACTACTGAAGTTTCTGGTACCTCTCAAGGAAGAAATTACAGTAAGATTTCTTGGAAGTAAAAGGTGAGATAGTAGTATTAAGGGTTTTTTTGGCAATGACATCTCTTAAGATTGCCTATTTGGATCTTCACTCAAAAATAAAATGTGGCCTATGATAAAAATAATCTGACATCTCAGTTTTCATACAGGATCTTAGTTCTGTTGTCATCCCTTCCAAATATTAGAATCAACCAGCAACCTCAGTAAGAAATCTATTGATATTGGAAGAGAAGGCTATCACAATTAAAATTGACTGTGGGAAAAAGAAAGAAGTTTGTCCTTAATTACACTTATGCAAAGTGTTTACAGGCTGAACAGAAGTCATACTTGTCTGTTTCTTATCAGATTGTTTCTAAGGAAGAAACTAGAAATATTTGTTTGGCAATCACTTATTTTGTAATGAGGTCAGCATGTTCATTTCAATTGTTTTTCTCCAAGTAATACTTAGTTCCACACCTTCAACTAAAGGACAAAGACTATTATTGCACGGTATTAGCAAGAAGCTTATGAAAATACAAAACAGAGATTGCTTAACAACATAACACAATGGACAAAGGCATTTGACAATGTTGGAAGCTAAAAGGTTTTTAGATAACATTAAGCATTTGATTACCCACAAGAAATATTCTGCAAATATAAATAAATTAATTGGTATAGCTGTATTTGGAATAATTTCTATTTCATCTGCCACTTCTCATATGCTACCCACAGTAGATAATAACTAGGATTGTTTCACTACATTTAAGACCATCGTACTTTGGGAAAACTTTGTTTTGTGAATCTGCCTTTGTTTCATATATACAAATTCCTGTTACCAAGATCTGAAGGTAGTGTCCTTCCTCAGTGCTGGATGGACAATAACTTGCTTACCATGTGTATTCTGACTGAGGAATGTCATTTGTGCAAAGGAAATTGAATCCAACAATTTTCATCTCTAGCTGGCAAAGTGTTGCCTTGGAGATACTGCAACGTGATTAATGCATTATTGGTCAGTAGTGACTGGATAAAAGCAATATTGTCAGGCAGGCTTTCAGATTTAATATGAATGGGACAATGAGGAAACCAAAACCAAGTCAAAAGACTTTTTCCTTTTCTTGAACATTGGGTGTCAAACTCAATATGATGATAATACAACCTACTTTCTATTTGAGATTGAATAATAGTAATAACTCTTTCTTTATGTAAGGTCCTTTCATCTTTTTAGAACAAGTGCTTTATAGGCTTTAGATGAAGATTACTCCCTCACATCCATCTACCACTGACATGCAGTCAGCCTCCGGGATGCCAGTGAAGAGTGCCAGCAGCGCCACATAGCAGGTTGCAGAAGGGGAAGTAAAAAAGAATTAATCCAGCTGAAACTACATGGGAACAGCAGAAAGGACAACATAATGACCCAGAATGGAACGTGGCCAAGATACCAGGCTTAACAATCATGCAAGGAGCTGAGCAACTGTTACAGTTTGGTTTTGTGTCTCATCAGCCACGGTAAACCCAGCCAAAACACCAATGCTGAGCCCTGTGCTGATGAACTGATTTAGTACTCCTTTTGCTTCTGTAAGTGGCAAGAGGTGTCATCTATTAATTTGCCAACAGCCCCGACTGCAACACCCATGTTTCTATTGTTCTCCTTTCCAAGCCACACACAACCCAGTTTACTTAATAGAGTATGACAAAGTCGCAAAGCAGTATGGCTAAAGAGACAGGCATTCAAGAGGATAATGATCTGTCAGCAGGGCTGTGGCAAAAGGAATTTACATGAAGATTAATCAATGTTTACAGCTCTTCTCATAAAAGAGAACAAAGCGCTGTTCCTACCCTCCACCAGTTCTATGATTTTCAAGAAAGAAAAAAAAAGAAAAAAGAAAAGGAGCACTGCTTTTTAGCTGAGGGATGGGAATATTGTTCTATATACTCTGCAAGCCCCAGTTATAATAGGTATAAATCCATAGTTATTCTTTGGTTTGGGACCAATGTTTAGTAGACACTGGCTGTACCATTTACACATTGCTTGAAGGTACTTGCATATTATGGTAAAGTTACCAGAGTTCCAAAACCTCAGAAAAACACACAATATCAATTTGCCACCATGAGCTACCACAGCTGCTATGATTCATAGTTATTTGAGAATTAAATAATCTTTTATTTCAGAGTTTCTGTAATTCAAGAAAGGAAGCAAGTATATCTTTTTAAGATACGGCACACAATTAGAGGTGATATAACAGAACACACAGTAAGATCCGTACAAAGTAGGGTTTGAGGAACTTCTTAATAACCTGAAAACTGGAACATGAGTTAAAAAAAAATCAACTTACTGATTTCTACATCATATTTACAAGAGTTAGTGTTGTGAAATATGAATTATAGCTTCCTATGTGAGTATGAGCCCTGAGCCCCAATGGGATCCATCCTAATGAGAACAAGTGGGTCAACACCGGTAGCTTCATCCAGTCATTTCCCAATAAGGATAATAGGTTTATACCCTGTGCCTGCCTAATGGAAGTAGCCCTCACTTACACCTGTCTTTCCTGGCCACAGCACCCAAGTAGGTGGCAGTGCAGACATTAAAGCTCTTTTCTTGCTGCCATCATCCTTCTCTCCTGCTACCATAAGGGAGGCTCTGCCTCAGGGGCCCTGCAACACATACCATCCTTAGGGTGGAGCAAATTCAGAATAACTCAATTACAGGTGATAAAGTTACTCTAGATCTGCCCAACTTTCATTAAGACAGGAATCTCTCTTAGGACCAAGCCAGCATGAAATAGGACCAATTTGGCATGGGCTTAACAGGCAGATTTATAAATCAGCAATTTCTGTTTTCTTCTCTGCCCCATGGGGTTTGCAGCGCCTGGTTAGGACGGTGGTTTCCCGTGCCTCTGGGGAATGCCTCGCCTGCAAACCTCACCCAAAGCAGCAGCCCCTGTACCCGCCCTTCCCTGTGATAAACTCCTCCAAGAGCATTGGAATCAGGGCAAAACAATGGCGAGTGACAGTGACTGAACTGAATAAACATGTTGACAACTGATTAAGCAAAAATAAAACAAGACTCAAATAGCTCTTCTGCATAATTCCCGATTTGCATAACCAAAAGGGTGGCAACACTCCAGCCACCGCTCTTTTCGCGCAGCAGCCAGAATTACTCAGGTCAGAGCGCTCCGCTGCCAACGGGAATTTCAAAACTCTGCCGGGCACGGGAGAACCTCGGCAGCCGCTCAGGCTCACAGCTGGCCACCGAGGCGGCAAAGCCTCCCACCATGGTCACAGAGGGGCAGCAGGGTTTTGTTGAAGCTGCTTCTCAGCAGACTCACAGGAGCACGAGCAGGTTAAAGGCCACAACAACAGGCAGTGGAGACACCACATATTATAGACCCGGTCAGGAGACAAACTGCAGTGCACCAACCGCGGTCAGCACTTCATCTATGAAATTACCTCAGCTAAAGGAAGAAGGCATCCCAAGGTGTAATAAAGCAAAAACGGATGTCTCTTGCTAGACAAAACTCAGTGAACCACTAACCTTGAACAGAGAGGTCATTGAGATTATCTAATACTATACTGTGGTCTCTAAAGCATCTCTAAATTTTGGGCAGTAATTGTCAGCTCTGTTCTGACAAAAACAACGAAACCTGGGCAGTATTTAATCATTTTGCTTCCACTATGTACTGGTCTGGGCTGTGCTTCTCTGCAGTCTTTAGCATCTCCCACACTCTTTAGTGAAATCTCGCCCGCAAGTGCTCAGCTTTCCGCAGGGAGCTTTGCTTTACTGAGGGTTTGGCTGTTACAAAATCTGAGAATATTTGGGGGGTTTTGCTGTTGGGTTTTTTTTTAAATGTTGCAATTTCAAAATGATCTGATATGGAAATTAATGTTCCTTTAAATTAACAACAAACCAATGCCAGCAAGGCAAATATTGTGGAATTACCACAGTAGAAAGCCTTGTGAAGCCAGCAGTGTTGCAGACTGCTTACAAAGCCATCAGGTTGCATCGATGCAGAGGTTAGTCTGATGCTTCTTTGAAAGCAGAGTTTTGAACTCTCTTTACATATAGATCCAAATAAGCTCAGCTGATCTATGACCACTTTTTTCAGGGGGTGGAGATGCATACACTGTTTGGCCAAGCTTTTTTAAAGCTGCTTGAAACTGTTTAGGAAAACTTAACAGGAGCTTAATTTAGGAGCTTCATAGAAAACTATTGTTAGATTGGTGATCCCATTTCCTACAATGTAGTTGGAAAACATTCCAGCTAATACAGTAGTATGTTTCAGCTCCACAAAATAAGTTCAGAACAGGCCAGTTCCTGCTATTTCTACCACTGCTGCTACAGCAAAAGAGTTTTGCAAAGTCACAACAACATAACTGTCTTGAGTGTATCCTGTTGTCATTAATCCAGTTGTCTGGACAATAAATGAAGAGAGGACCTTGCAGATTTTCAAGACCTCTTTCACGTGAAGAAAAGAGAACTAGGTCTTCTTCTTCAGCCAGAAGCAATCTGTGCTAGTATTTCTTCTCTTTTCATTTTCTGAGAGTTGAAATGGAATGGTTTTGAAAAGAGATTGACACCTCCCCATGCCTACTGCACTGAAGCCAGACACTGTAACAAAGTCAAAAATACTATTAGACTATTAACTCTCAATCTGTACAGGCTGCTTTTCTTTCAGCTGGTTTCTGCATTTTTAGGATTTCTACTAAATTTTAGGATCAGGTCAGTTGTATTCAAAGTGCTGAGGTTTATTGGTCTTTCTTTTTTAGAGTGGATTATGTTCTCTTTTTCCTGTATACATACTCTTGCTCCCCAATCTCCAGCAGTTATCTGTTGTCACAAAGAGCTGTCTATCCCCAGTCCTTGGGCAACGAGCTTCACAAAACCAACTTTGGATTTATATTGCTGAACATTTCCCCTCCTCCTTTCCTCCAAAAGCTCTTATCACAGTTTGCACTGCATCTTCACTAACTAGCTGGTTGTCTCTACTGTCAGCATTATCCCCTCAAAGCACCCGTGCTCTTGGTACTTTCCATATTACCCTTGTCTACTAATTTCTAAGTATTCCCTGGTGGTGTATCACTTTTTTTGTTTGTTACCCCACCTCAGCTGTCCTACATGAAGAGCTTGGACTTCCTTGAAATCTAGAAACACAGACATGCCTACTGCTCTTGTGTATCTGCTCATATACCACACCTTCCTCAAGGTCAGTATGGGTCCTACCACATGAAATGAGGGGTACTAACAGCATAGAAAACAGCATTTGGCTGCCTGTGGCCTATTGTGTGTCTCCCCAAGACACCCCATTCACTAGGTTGGTGTCTCATCCCTTACTGCTGCTACAGCAATTTGTGAAAATCAATGTCCTCTGGGACTTCCCTTACTCCCCCCTCCCCTCCTCTCTCTCCTTTTCCTCTTCCTCCCAGTAATATTAACATTGGATGTATGCCTGTGCATTTGCACATCAATGTGTGCAAGTACATGTATATGCATTCACAAAACCCAATCCAATAAAGTCCTGCATTTAGCACACCTACCTAGTGACAAGTTTTTTTCCAGATTTCTTAGGTAAATGCACTTGTGCCTATGCTGACACTTAGGGTTTGTTTCTTCTTCTTTTTTTTTTTTTTTACATTTAATTAGCAAATCGGAGCCGTGCTTTCTTATCTCTATTATCCAAATGTGGGAAAGAAGCTGACAGCAGATCTTTAACAGCCAAATAAGTATTACCAATATAAATTAGAAGATTGCCATGTTCTTTTAAAAGCAGAATTATCGGAGGAAGATTATTTTGACTTCTTTTAGGGAAAAAATCCCTCTAAGCCCATGGAAATGGTGGTTTATTGTTGAGCAAAGTGAATATCTAATTTGGACTGGAAAGAGAAAAATTACTATTTTCTTATTTCTGAAAAAATGATTAGAGGTGAGAAAATGAAATAATTGGAAATTTTTCATTTACCAATAAATACCCCTTCTGTCATATAGACACCAACTTATTTTCTCTTCTTAGACATCTACAAACACTTATTCCATTCTTGGATCTTACTTTAGCTGAAGAAGATATATGATCCATAACATAATTTGTTGTGGCTTGACATATCACATAGATGAATACTTTGATCTGCATTAGCTAACCCTGGAACACATTATTGAAAGTTACTGCTGACTTTGATATTCTGCCTTTATATCTTCACCAAAGCTAGCACTGGCTTGAAGCTATTCATAGAATGCCCTTGGATAATGTGATAGATTGTACATGTATTCAGCCTATAATCATTTTGGAGGCAGTAATGACAAAAGAAGACTGTCCAGATCCTAGACTAGTATTGGCTTCTTTTTTTTTTGTGTTAATGAAAACTGGTATCCAGTGTTCATTTTCTTGCTGCTAAAATAGACATAGAATAAATCACACAAAGCTGCTGTCTAGTTGGATTTCTAGCATTATGCATTTACTGACCAGGCAGAAAATTATGAATTCAAGTACACTCTAGTCCCATTAGTTAAACTCTCAATAAAGTAGTAAAATGCAACTATAATTTTGTCAATAACATAAAGAATACTATATCATTACTAATAAAATGTTTTCATATTTATCCTAACTAGAAACTGAGGATACAGATCCTGATATGTTATTCCTTACAGCTGTTAACACCAGTATAAAGGTTTTCAGCCATCTTTGAGCTGCATCTTTTAAGAGAGGCAGCCCAGTGAGAAAGAAGAGAAGAAGACTTTTAGAGACATGTCTTACAAAAAGCGGTTCATATTTTCCTAGTGCAGAACTAAATTAGCTCCCTTAAATTTACAGTAACTCTTGAGGATCTTAAAAGGAGGCTCTGTGGTGAACACATCATTACAAACACCCAACGTACCATTAATCTCAGACTAAGACAAGGTACAGTGCATCTTTTGTCGCACTCCAACACTGCTTTACTCTGGCAACACCAGAGAGTGTTTTGTCCACAGAAAAGCTCTTTTATAAAGACAGGAAGAAATAAAATAGCCAGATCATCAAAGAGCCTATCTTCTTGTAAGAAAGAGTCCATATATAAGGCAAAACTTGCACTAAGTGCAGATATCAGAATACTAATCATATGCAAAAATAAATGTAGCCAAATAACATAATAAAAAACAAAACTGTGAATCCTTTCATCTGTAGGGCAAACAAGATAAATCTAAAAAATGCCATTTGGTGAGACCATACCCTCCTAATCCATCCAGAACAAATACGTTCACAGCAGATAGTACAAGGGATAGAAAATACATGGCCTTTTTCTTCCAGATGTCTCAGAGGAGAAAATAATGAGGCACAGGAAGACAGATTTATGTTGTTTCACAAAAACAGTGTTCTCTTTCTGCCTCTCTTAAATTTGCTTTACTTCTAAGAACAAGAAAAAAAAGTCACTGAAGAGTTGACAAAGGCTGTTCACCAGATACACAGCATTAATCAATGAACTGGGCATAAGAATGGATTTCAAGGAATCTAGTTATACTCTGACCATTTGTGCTAGTTATTTCACCTCTCTGTGCCTCAGTTTTCTTGACTGTAAGGTAGGATTAAGTCTTAGAAAGCCATTTCACATCCAGGGAATGTAAAGTGCTATTATATTAATGTTGTAAGTGGAGAAAAGTCAGCAAGTTTTGATCTTTTAATGCAAGTCTTCAGAAAAAAAGAAAAAAAAGTACAATTGTCTGTTTATTTGAAAACGGCTACTTCGTACCTTTAACTTCCTAATAAAAATACAGAAGCAAAGCCTGGTTTTGATACATGTGGTATTACAATCCCTTGTTGCTGATAGTACTTTTTAATGTTAAGAGCCTGTTGGCTAACTTATGTTTCCTCTGGGTGTGTTCCCATATTCTTCTCCTCTTTGCGAGGCAGGCTCTTGTTGCTGCTCCGATATGTATCCCACATCTTGTAATCATTAATGTACTCAGGGGAAAAGGAGGGGGCAAGAGGACGTTGTTTCAAAGTATGTTTCTGCCCAATTCATTTTGGCTTAATTTGCAGACCAAAGCAGAGCTCTATAGAAGCATGTCCTTCCTCAGTCATTTATCATGCTCGCCCTCCCCCCATCCCCACTACTGAGCTGAGTTACTAAGCAGTAATAATGCAGCTTTGGATAGATTAGAACGTAATTTCTCTGTTCATTTTTATCCTAATTTTGTTTGGAATTCTTACCAGTGTCAGTGGATTGACAACATGAAGGTATCAGTAGAATTATTAAGTTGCTGCTTTGCATGTCAGGTAAGTACACAGAAAGAGAGAATGCACTACTATTGTCTTTCAAAAGCAGACAAGAGTCTAACTCAAAGATTCCCAGTATGGAGCAGGAGTAATACAAGGTAAAAAGAATCGCCATCCCTAGGATAATGGGGTAGAATCAATGCCAGCCAGTCCAGCCCTGGTAAGAGCAACAGAAAAAGTAGCTGTTCTCCCACACCCCCGGGACCACTTTTTCAGTGACAAGTCTGGCTTTCAAAGGCTCTGGGACAGACAAAATAACAGCAAGGGCTTTGCTAATTTTCCTGCCTCTGGCAATCTTCTGCCCTAAGCAACCACATCGTCTTCATGGCTCTGGCCCTATAGTAGCAACATTGGGAAGTGCTGGGAACATGCCTGGTTAAGATTTTTCATGGCTGCTGCTCAAATGTATGACAGGAGAGTTTCAGAAAAGAGTAGGGCTATCAGAACTAGGGCACTAAACCAGACAGACCTTTTGGTGTCTCATACTTCAGAGTTATGAGGGCAGCTTCTGTGCCAATGGTATTAATCTGTTGTGCGTCCCTCCCCCTGCTCTGTTTACTCTGGGTGACATGTATATGCTTGTAAATAGCCGCATCCCTCTCATTAGGCAAAAAGACCGTCTAGCAATGAGGTTGAAAATATGAAGAAATTATACTTTCAAGAAGACCAGCTCCCCCCTCCCTCCAAAACCAATGCACTCCAAAGGTCTACTGTAAAAGTTCTTGTTGAACTGGGCCTCTGTGCTCTTGTCTGCCAATAAATAGGCTTGTTTTTCTTTCCCTTGTATGATGTGTTTACTCCAGTAACATGAAATATAATCAATAAATAAACCAGAGGGAAAAATTACAGTCCTTTAAATTAAACCAGGAAGATTTTACTGATTGCTTATACACTGTGCAATGTGTCATAGAAAACAGGCAACTACCTTTAGAAAAATTCTATTCTGAATATGTAGTTATTAAAACTGATTTTATTTGCCTATGCATTTTTCTACCTGACTGAATTTTAGAATGACTGACAATCAATCTAACCCCAGTAGGTCTTTAGAAACTATGACTGCATGCTTCCCATAAAATGTCTTGAATATTTCCCCATAAGGAAGAACTAATGCTTCTGATAAAAATCATAGCAATTATAAAGACAACAGGTTTACATTTCTCCAGATATGATCTGAACTCCTGATAATTTGAGGAATCTCCCTCTCTATTTTTGTGTTCACAGTTTGTGCCAGATCCTCACTGTGTACAGAAATTTACTAGTGGTGGACTGTGCTTATTCCAAACTCGTAGAGAAAGAAAAAGTTTTGTGGAACTGCATGCTATTACCCATTTTAGCTACTCCCAATACAAAACACTAGCTGGCACTCTCTGGTACAAGTAACACAGCAGACAGCTGTCCAAACCCCTTGTTCTTTTTTCTTCTCCCTGTTATGCTACACTTATCTATACATCATCAAGTCTTTTTGGACTTGTAGTAAGATTTGTGCCAGACTATGTTTCTTGGCTTTAATGGTTAGCTTCCTTTCCAGAATACACATGCTGCATTACACATACTTTTATTACTGACATCATGAGAATACATCTCTACTATGTTTAAATTTGGGTGTTAACTTGATTTTGTTTCTTCCATATGTGGGTGATGTGAGACTCTAAGAAAGCAAATTAAGAAGCTGTTACCTGCTTGAACCATTTCCCCCTGCCCTTTCACAGGGGAAGTGATAATCATCTGAAACAGCAGGCAGCCTACAGCCAGGATAGTTTTCCAGAAATCTGAGTTTCCATATATTTGAATCATATTGCTAACACAATCGTATCAACTTTGCATTTTATTACACGATTAAAGTACTACCAAGCACAAAAATAGTGCCTCCTCCCCCCACTTTGAGTCTCATTTGGACATGCTAATAAGCAAATTTTTAACAATTGCAGGTTCTGAGATCTCTCTCATTAGGACTGAGTAACATACATTTCCAAATGTGAAACAAGAAAGACATAGGGTGGTCCCTATTAATCAGGGCACGTTTAAAATTATTACTGTTGCTCCCTATGAACTTCTTGCATTATAGAAGTTTCTGAAAAATGGTAGGAAATAAGCAGTATCTTGTATAAATCCACATTCTACTGAGCGAATCCAGATGAGGACTCAGACATTCAAATACAAGATCCTGGTGTTCTCAATGAGCCATATGGGAAGGCTTGTTTAGTTTATTTCCATTCAACGCTCTCTCCCCACAGCCTGTTTCTGAGGATCCCACTACATTTCCCTAGACTGGTAAGATGGAATTGGGTTCAGTTCCCAGAATGGGCCTTTTATCCATTACATACTGTAACCAGAAGAGTCCAGCCTGTATATTCCCCAGACCATATAATTTATGGGATCAAGCCTGGATCAGCCAGTGGAAGACCAAACTCCCACTTTCCTGCAAGAGAAGACTATCATTCCACACAATCAGAATTTATTAAAAGGAGATATTTTTCTTACTGTCCTTTGAAGAACTACTCTATGACCATTAAGGACACAGGCAATCAGCTGTTATAGATAAAAAAAGGTCATGATTTGACTACATGAAATTCTCAGCAGCAAATATGGTTTAAGTTTTCTGCCATCCTATTATTAACCTTTCCCTTCCCCAGCTCTCTATTGTAAGAAAATCCTGTCAAAAAAATCTAGATCAGTTCCCAGGTTCAATTCCCTCATGCTGATACTGGTACAGCTGAGAGTGGAAACCGCAAGGGCATAAACAGACGGCAGAGAATAGCTAAAAACAATTTACACTGGTATCGAATCCAAATATTTCACATTAAAGTACAGCCTAAATTTAACTTCTTATCCTGGCTTTAATCTGAAGCAGCCACCCTTCTTGTGTCTGCAAAATTACTCATGAAATGTCAAAGATCAAGTTTACTCCCAGAGAACTGTCGAACTTCCTAGTTGTCTCTGGGACAGAGGACCTGTAAGAGTAGTCCTTTCGACAATGCCTTTACACTTCTTTCTCCAGAAAGAAAGAAAGAAGGCAGAGAGTGTATATGAAAACAAGAAATACTGTTTAAAAGGAATGCAAATTCTTCACATACACCTGAAATTATTAAGCGAGTACAAGATTGAGACTTGGAATAATTCTGCTCTGCCCTGCATTAGGTTTTTCCTTTCACATGTGCCACCTTGCCTAGTGAATACCTGATTCAACCTCAGCCAAGAATTTCAGTAATTTGTCAATTAGTGGGAAGGAAAATAATTTCATAGCAAGGTATAATATGAATTATTAATACCAAATATTAGTATTATGATGAAAATAGCTTGTTGTTTGAAGATTGATATTATGTTCATTATACATCATATAGGCTTTTAGGGGTAGCTAAGGACTGTGGAGTAACACGTATGAATAAGGGATTAGAAGCTAGCAGGATCCCAAACACAAGATAGGTTATTGTAGGACTGAACATTTGTAGTTTACGGGTTATTTGCTACAGTATAATTCAAGAAAAAACTGAGCCAGTACTAGCTGTGCTATGTCACAGCCTTTCTTTACCACAAAAAGACTAGTTGGAACCCAGTTTGGATTCAAACAAATAGAAATTTGTACCCATTTGAGATCTTGTCACAGAGCCAGAACACACGTCAGAGAGCAGCATGTAATCTTGGAGGTGTTACAGTCAGTCAATATTGATCACAAGAGATGAGACAGCTCATCATACATGTTAATGGAAAACATGGGAGTCACAGTTCAAAGAACAACGTTTGAAAGGACAATATTAGATAATCCTTCCTAGCTATAATTAGGGAACTGAATCTCAGTTAAATCAGCTTCCTCACCAGGTAGGGAACTCGCCCCTTGCCACCCTCTGCCACAAATAAAAAAATACCATGCAGAAGAATTCCTCTCTCTTTAAATTCCCAAATCCTGCAGCTTTAGAAGATCTTCATCATTTCATTCTTCTTTGTATTACAAACTCAAAGGCAGAACTAATAAAAAGAAATCAAACAAGATGATGCTATCTGTTCCCCACTGGACTTCGAGGTACCTCAGCTCAACCATGGACCCACATCGCATTATTGGGCATGGCTTCTCAAATAACAGACTCCTTCAGGGAAGACAGAAGTCCTCTGTTGCAAATCTACCTCCTGCTTATTTAATGCAGATTGCTAAACCCAAATATGCCACTTTTTGGAATATGGTATTACTTCTGAAATGCCACTCTAATATAGATAATTCTTTCTTGCCTCCTTGAGGGTTTGTCTGCCAGGCTAGACACTTTGTTAGCATTAAGTTGGTCTTCTGGCATTTGTGAGTGGAAGTGGTGAAAATAGATGAGACCGGGTTGAAGAAGAACCCTAGGGGAACAAGGAATTATTGGATGGCACATGAAAACTCAATTAAATTTATGCCCAATCATTTTCAGCATATGAAAAGAAAATCCATAGCCAAATGTGTGAGCTCCAGCTCTCTAGAACTATCAAACTTCTGTCTTAGCTATGATTCCTTTCTGGGTAGTATGAATCCTCAATTTCCCTACCCCCAAGAGAAACCAGATAGTACAAGTCCAGAGATAATGACTGAAGTGAGCATACAAATAATGTGCTGATAAATTGGTTCAGGGCTACTGTCATGGCTTACGTTTTAACATTGTCAATTCAGCAACTAGGTAGAAGCATAAAGATCTAAAATAGAATAGCAATCCTACTTCTGTCTGCCAATAAGGACTGTTTACTTTATGCGTACTTTATGGGAGATAGTACCCTTATTATGTGTTGAAATATTCAATAATATGTTGGTTTACCTTTGGTTCATTTTGTAGTAAGACCTGAAATTTTTTCCATGAAACCAAAATAATTTTGCTATGAAAACTTGACTACGTAACACTGTCCTGGCTACCTCTATTTAGAAATTACAGTATTAAAATATTGCATGTATTTTTCCTGTATCTATGCACAGAACCTTAAAGCCAGCAGTTATTTACAAAAGCAAAACAATGCCTCTGGAAGCTATCAATTTTCATACTAATAACTGTACTTAAGATGATATTATGTTGCATTAGAAAATTTGTGATAGAAATATACTTTCTACTGAGTTACAAAGAGGCTATTAACTGATTTTATTTGTAAAAAAATCTGGTATCTAGGAAGAAAATATTCTGTTACTTGGGTGTCATGAATGCCAAAAAGGTGCCTTTTTAAAAGCTGGAAAAATAACCCTCTAGTGAATTTTTGAAAAAAGTTGTTTGTTTTTTGTTAAAATATACCTTGATTTTTACATTCAGTTCAACTGTGTAAATATTATTTTCCAGTAATTAAAAGCACTATGGAAAGTTATTTCTGCAAGTTATTTCCAAAATTTATACCTGTTTATATTACAAGAACAGACCCAAGTTTCTAAATAACATCTGAATTAAAATCTTGCTTTAATCTGAACCAAGACCAACTTGACATTAAGTTGGTCTATCTGACAGAGCACACCTAACCCCTTGCAAGAGAATATAAAGAGCTGACCAGGCCCCTCTCCGTCAGTCTTTTTCAGCCCAGATTTTTGAGCAAATGGCACACATGGAACTACAAGGAAATCAGACCATGTGCATCTATGGCATGGCTGAAAATTGAGAAAGCCTTTGAGAAAGTTGATCTTAATCTTTTATGGGCTCTCCTTACGAAATCAATAAATGGTAAAAACTGCACTTCTACTGCAAGCAGTGAAGCACCTATAAATATGACTTTACTGCAATCATATAACCAACATGAGAGTGTCATTAATATTTTGATGATGTCATTGCTATTTCTGATTCTTGATGGAACAGGCGGCAAAGAAGTTGTTACAAAGTGTTATAAAGAACTGATATAAAATAAGTTAAATTCTTGTAGAGCTTAAGGTACTGGATACATAACACTTGTTCCCATCGCAGAGCTCTTCCTGCAGGTGATGCTCCCCAAGCCTTATGCTGATCCCAGCTTAATGCCACCTCCCCAAAGAGTTGAGGTAGCACCACCCATGGGTGTTCCTCACAGCTGTGCTGAATTGTAAGAACATCAGGACATGGTTTGGAGACACACAGAAAGCTTGCAGAGCTGAGAACCAACCCATTGTTACAGTCATTGGGATGTATGAATAAAAAAACCCCACCACAACTGCAGCAAAAATAGAAGCACTTCACTGAAACCCAGGACTGTTTCCCCTCTCAAGAGCAGTTTTAAGGAAAATTTTTGGTGTAGTTTAATAAAAAGCTGGTTTTAGCTATTTAAACTGAATAGTATCTGAAGGCCTTAATTTAATCTACAAGAATTTAAGACTATTTGGATTCTGAAAAACCTTTGTATAAGGAACTGTACTGATTCATTCTGAATGACGCAGACGGTACCAGATAAAAATTTTATTATAAAAGAAGTTCTAGATGATGTTTTCAAGCAATAGTGTCTTTAATAGGTGGAGCCATATAAGAAATTGGATAAAGATAACTTTCAATTCCAGTCTCTGTTCACTCCTCCTTTTCAGCTTTAAGTGTGGATTGTGTTGGTTTTTTCCCCCTTGCATTTCTTTTTTATTGTTTCTCTCCTTACTGACAGAATTAGTTTTGTAGGCTGAATAACAAAATGTGGCAATTGTTGATTCAGTGTGAAGGGAGAGTGACTTCACTTTTATAACATACAAAGAAAACGCAGCTTTAAGATAGAACACAGGGAGCAAAATTATAGTTAATAGAAACCCAATATCTTAAGATCTTCAAAGGTTTCTGTAAAATAGCTATTGTAATTTAAAAAAAAATTTTGAAAGACTTTCATGGCACAACATTGCTGTAGTGATCAATTTTAAACAGTGTTACTTGTAAACTACAGATCAAATTTCTCCAAGAAAGTGTTTTTTTTTTAAAATAAAATAAAATCCCAAGTTATTTAACAAGACTTGAACACGGAGGGTAGTATCAAAAGTTACAGAAACACTCCATTTTTATAGGAAATTGATAGCAGTAACTTCAGTCTACTTAGTGGGCAACAGTATTCTAATGAATAGAATCATAGAATCATCTGGGCCGGAAGAGACCTTCAAAGGTCAT